>JAOXNR010029830.1:0-23043 GCA_028571225.1 Parsonsia alboflavescens | reverse complement strand
AGAAATGAAATGTTTATAGAAAGTGGGTAAAATTGAAATTGGGTGAATCAATTTGGATATATTTGGAAATTAATTGTCGAATTTAGCATCGATATCTGAGGATTGAGTGATGTTGTTTATCATTAAACTAACCAGATTTATGCAATCTAATCCTACAAATTTTATGTTAAGCATCCATTTAAAATTAAATATTTTCAATTTTATTTCAAGTTTTTAAAAATTAGTTAAATTTTATCTAACACAGTATTATATACTCATGTTAGTAGTATATTAATATGTAAAATTCTTTATTTAAAACCATCCATCTTCGTTTTGTATAAAAAAAAATATACTAATGCATCATGATATAATGTGTAAAATAATTTATAAAGTAAAAATTTAATCACGTGTAATATCCAATAACAATTTGAACATAAATAATATTTGATACTTCACACAATAATTTTTTTTTTCAATAATTCAGGAGATTGTTGGTGGGATTCAAATTCAAAACCTATATGCCCGTCACTCCATCCACTAGAGTGTCTCCAGAGGATCACACATATTTTATTTAGTTAAGCAAATAAATATTGGAATTTGAATTTGCTAAAGGGGGAGAGAATAGAAAGGTATATGATGGCGTGAACCATAAATAATATTTCATTCATTACTAAATATAATTTTTAATCATCACGTTAAAAAATTAAAATAAGATATATTTTTTTTCATAAAAAGCTCATATTTATATGTTAATCAGACTAATAACATTAATTAGAAAAAAGAAAGAGATAAAGATAATATAGGAAAATAATAATAATTTATATTTAGTGACCAATAAAAATAGCTATAAATAATATAAGGAGAAGTAAAAATTAAAACTGATATAGAAGTAATTTAATTTACTCTAAATTGTTAAACATGTAAAACATTTAACCAATTCCATTTAAAAAAAAAAAAAGAAAAAAGAAAAAGAGCAATATCTTGAAAAGAAAGAAAGGGAAGGGAATCTATAACGTGGTAAGTTGGTATCCCATCAAGGAGAAGAAATTGATTCCCTTTTGGTTACTGGGATATTAAAGAATAAAATAATAATTCAAGTGTACCAAAAAAGAGAACCAAAATAAAATAAAATAAAAAAAAAAAAAAAAAATGTCTTCCTTCTTCTATGGAGTCATCACTGTGCATGATATATTAACGTTCTTAATTCTCGTGTGTGAAGAATGCGTTTTGGCGTCAGGTATTGCTCACGATTCACGCCTTCAGAAATTCTTATTTCAGCTCTACAGTTTCTCGTAGGGCTGACCTTTTCGGGTCTTAAGAGTTCACAGAATTTTTATACTATATTTATTTTCAATGATTAAAAAAAAATGTTTGATTGAGAAGATTTTAAATAATTTTTTCGTTAAATTGAGTGTCATATTTTCTAAATTAGTTAAATTTTTATGTAAAAAAAGTGATATTACAATATTGAAATGAACTAAGTAAAACTTTTTACTTAAATACTTATAAGTAAATATGAGACATTCAATTTTAAAAATATGAAATATAACTTTATTTTATTTTTTAAAAAATATATAAGTTTATATTATTTAATTATAATCAAATAATATTATTTTTATTTACGTTATCTAAATTTTTTTTCTTTTAATACTCATCTATTGATCTATGACCGTCTGAGAGATGGTCCGGACACCACTAAATTCGTACTTGAGATCTATGAACTACGTACTCATCATTTCACCCATTGGAATATCCTTGAAGAGACAATGGAGATATAACTTATTCATACTTAATTAATACCACTCCATTTATAATTAAATGTCTCATTTTGACTTGATAAAAAAAAATAATATTTGATTTTCATAAAGTTACACATTTATCCTTTTCATTTATTTAATAAATTATTTTTTGTTTATATTCAACTTAACCTGGAAAGTAAAATTTGATTTTAACCTAATTATATATTAAACTATAGTTAAAAGAATGTTCTATTTTTCATTTGAATAAATTTTAAAAAAATAATTTGATTTTGTTAATTTTTATCACAACACGTCACTTGATCCGTCAAAAAGTGACACTTCTTCAGATTTGCGAACAACTTCTACTCCCTTAACTCCTCAAATACCTCTTTCAAATGTTGTAAATGTTGCCCAACCTAGCCACTGAAAATCAGAATGTCATCGAAATACACCATCACAAATCGGCCAATAAATGGAAGAAACACCAAATTCATCAACCGCATGAAAGTGCTAGGAGCGTTCAACAACCCAAACGGCATGACCATCCACTTGTACATCCCATCTCGCTTCTTAAACATGGTTTTCCACTCATCTACTGGTCGAATCCGAATCTGATGATACCCGTTCCTTAAATCTATCTTCAAAAAGATAGACGTCCTATGCAATTGATCAATCAAGTCATCAATTCAGGGAATTGGAAATCTATACCTGATGGTAATCTTGTTCACCGCTCGACTGTCAATGCACATCAACCACGAACCATCTTTCTTTGGCACCAATAACAAAAATAAAACATAAAAATCTTGATAGTTGAAAATGAAAATAAATTTTTTTTTTATTAATTCAAATTTCTTGAGCCTTGACTAATTTTGGATGTCTATCTTTTTAAGATTTAGTGTATAAAATATATCTAAAAAATTAATTAAAGGCTATGTATATGATTTTAAAGAAGGTAAGAAAATGTAATTAGAAGATTTGGAATGCATTAATATTATGCATTTCCATCTTGAACTTTAGAATAATAATAAAAATTAATTTGTTCAGGATTAAATGTTTCATTTTAACTTTACTAAAAATGAAGGAATGTGTTTGACTTTGGTATAGTTTATCAATCTATTCTCCACATTGTTGTACCACTCTATCCTTCACATTGTTGTAATAGTAGCGTGATATTTAAGTTAATAGTAATGAAACATCAAATTGAGGAGATGCTTAATGAAACTCTATATAAAAACACTCAAATCCAGACATTTAATTTCAATGTATTATTTTGTAAAGGAGTGCAATTTTAAGGCTTGTTAGATAGCCATTATTGTAAAAACCCAATATATACACTACACTAACAAAAAATTCACAAACAAATTGCAAGAGAGCCGGTAGAAGCCTTTGCTTCCATTTCTATTAGGAAATGAGACATTCATTTATAGACAAATCAAAATGAAAATATGAACATTTAATTACGGAGTATATTCTTTACATGTAAGGTTTTTTTGAAAAAAAAAATATCATATGGTAATTAATTGATTGACTTTAAAATACAAACTTTCAAAATATCTTAATTTGAATAAGAATGACAAACAACAGTGTCAGATTAATCTTTAGAGTAGAATGTAAGATAAAATAACATTTCTAAATAAAATTATAATATTAATTTTAAAAAATACTGCAATAATATAAAAGCAATGAACAAAAATATGATGGAGAATAGCACGCAAACAGATATCCATCCATTTGTTGGTGAGCGAGAGTGATACCCACAAGGCCCCTCCGTCCCTTTTCTCCAAGTTTCGGATCTACAAACCTCTATACCTAACCCGTCGTTTTTGGATAGAGCTCTTGGTTTTCAGTCTCAACTTACAAAAAGCCTTCAACAACTACAAGAACGCACTTTTCAAGCAAAAGTTTTCTCCAAACCCACAGGATTTTTGTGAGGGCTGTATTTTGGGTTCCTTTTTCCTCGTTTTGACCGTTCCATTTCCTTCCCACAAATTCGTCCTAAAGTGGTTTCTCTTAATCGTCTCTCTTTTTTTTTTTAATTTTTTTTTATAACTTAAAAATGTTTAGGATTTTCTATCTAGAAAGAAAATAATAAAATTTCAACTTTTAAATGACAATCAATCTAGAAATAATTTGCTTAGATTTAATATTCAATACATATAAATTGTTTTAAAAAAATTTAAAGACTATTTCACTATATATCATTAATGGAATAATATAAAAAAAATACCTTTCAATACTTAATTAATTAACCATGACGATTTTCATCTGGAACACCTTAAAGGATGGAGTGACGAGCATGTAACTTATAGTTATTGAATTCGAATTACACCAATATCCAATTTATAATTGGTAACAAAAAAAAAGTTAGAATGATTTATATTTAATAACAAAGAATATAATTTTTATAATTGATGTAATATAAAATTTAATACAAATATGTATCTAAAAGATTTTAAGCAAAGGTTGTTAGATATATAAATGCAAACTAATCCGTTCAAACTGAAATTTTAAAACTCAGCCAAATTCTAATCTTAGTAGAAGTATTCCCTTCGTTAGGAATTGAATATTTCAATTTTATTTGTACATGTTTTAATAAAAATTTTTTTACTTAGTTTATTAATACATTATATTATTAATTTTTTTAATAAATTTTTTATTGATTTAAAAAATGAAATATTTAATTTTGAATATTTCAAAATAGAATGTGGGACATTTATTTATAGGGAGAGAGTTAATCATGTGAACATAATAAAAGCAAAAAAATAAAATAAAAGGTTGTTAATTATTTTAACTCTATTTTTAGTATAATTGGGAGGAGAAATTTAATTAATTAGACTTAGCCTTCTCAAAACCGCCTTTGAACCGGTTTCTTGTAGGCGGGGTCGAGATTAGCGGTCACTACGACGCTTCATTTGGCCCACCCCACCGGTATATTTAAAGGAATCCTCAGCCCCAAAGCAGCCTCAGTGCCTTCACTCAGCTTTTTCATTTCATAAACTTACCCCGTACCTATTCTTCTGCTCCTCTCAAGTACTTCAATCGTCAACCATGTCTTGCTACAGGGGACAATACGCCGGTATGATTTCTCCGTTGTAATCTGTTTTTTCACATCACTTTTTGTTTAGATCTTGAAAATCAAGGTTTTTTGAGTGATTTTGTTTCCTAGACCCGCCTGTCTACGTTTGATGTTAAACTATCCGTCGTGATTATTATTGATTTTGCTTCCGATCTTGTTTATCGTTTATGGCTATGGCTATGTATGTGTTCAGTGTTGTCTTTATTTTTGGACTTCATTAAGCAATTGCCCTAGAGATAGATCTGATTTGTGGATCTACGACTTGTTTTATATGGACGAAGATCTGTTTTACTTTTTTAAGATTTTGTTTGTTCCTGAATTCGGAGATTCTGGTGTGTTGCCTATTTGAATTAGATTTTATTCTCTTTTAACAGAGTCGTTCAAATGCAGTTTTAATGTCTTGTTTCTTTCTATACTGCGTTGAAGAGCATGGGTAACTTCTGGAATTTAAAACTATGTCTCTGGGATGATAAGGAATGAGATGACTATGAAGATTAGTTTTATGCTACCTGTCTTTTTATTTAATGTTTATCTACCCTACAGTACAGCCTTTTGGTTTTCTACTTTGTTGTAGGTTTATTTTTAGAAACCTGATTAGATTTGATGATTCCTTGTAGATGAACTCATTGCCAATGCCGCATACATCGGTACCCCTGGGAAGGGTATCCTTGCTGCTGATGAATCGACTGGCACAATTGGGAAGCGTTTGTCCAGCATCAATGTTGAAAACGTTGAGAATAACAGGAGGGCTCTCCGTGAGCTATTGTTCACCACACCTAATTGCTTACAGTTCCTTAGTGGTGTTATCCTATTTGAGGAAACTCTATACCAGAAGACTGCTGCTGGTACACTTTTCCCCCCTAATTTGCTTAGTCGAAGAGTGTTTATTTTAATTTTTGTTGATTCTAAGTAGTGTTTTTCTCTAATTCGTTTTACTTGTATGTGCTTCTCAGGTAAGCCATTCGTAGATGTCCTGAAGGAGGGTGGAGTCCTCCCTGGAATTAAGGTTGACAAGGGCGTTGTTGAGCTTCCTGGTACAAATGGCGAGACCACCACCCAAGGTCTTGATGGGCTTGCTGAGAGATGCCAACAGTACTACAAGGCTGGTGCTAGGTTTGCTAAATGGCGTGCAGTGCTTAAGATTGGCGCAAATGAGCCATCTCAGCTTGCCATCAACGAGAATGCCAATGGCTTGGCTAGATATGCAATTATTTGCCAACAGAATGGCTTGGTCCCAATTGTTGAGCCTGAGATCCTTGTTGATGGTCCTCATGACATCAACAAGTGCGCTGATGTTACTGAACGGGTTCTGGCTGCATGCTACAAAGCACTGAATGACCATCATGTTCTTCTCGAGGGCACCCTCTTGAAGCCGAATATGGTTACTCCAGGTTCCGATTCTGCAAAGGTTGCCCCAGAGGTCATTGCTGAATATACCGTCCGGGCTTTGCAGCGCACCATGCCGGCTGCAGTTCCTGCAGTCGTGTTTCTTTCTGGTGGACAGAGTGAAGAAGAGGCAACCGTTAACCTAAATGCCATGAACAAGCTTCAGACTAAGAAACCCTGGACTCTTTCTTTCTCTTTTGGACGTGCATTGCAGCAGAGCACTCTCAAGACTTGGGCAGGAAAAGAGGAGAATGTTCAGAAGGCTCAGGCAAACTTTCTGGCTAGGTGCAAGGCCAACTCCGAGGCAACCCTTGGCAAGTATGTGGGTGGTGGTGCTTTGAGCGCAGGTGCTACCGAGAGCCTTCACGTGAAGGATTACAAGTATTAGGAATTTCTGATTTGCTTGTTTGTTTTTCTATTTCTGAGAGAATGAGAGAGTAACATTCATAATGTTTACTATCGGATTTAGTGAGTTTTGCTTTTGCTTTCTTTCTTTTTGGACTTAACAAAAGTCGGAAGTACTTAGATCTGTTTTAATAAAGATGTTTTTTTATATGTATATGTTCTCTTTATGATCTTTAATTTGGTGGATTGTGACTGCTATATGTTCATTTTTGATGATTTCTTGTGATAATTTTTGTGGCGTAACTTCAAATCAAATTGTATATTCCAATTGGAGTATTAATTTGTTTCCGCACTGTTAAAATGTTCTCTATTTGATGATTAATAATTTTTTTTTTGATATCTAACTTGTTAAACTTGTGTATCAAACGAGAAATAGAAGTATTTTCATGTTCTTTCTATTCAAACTCAATTTTATAATAATTAAAAAAAGATCTATTATGCATGAAAAAGAATTTAATGCAAAGAGGGAAAAAAAAAGACTCTTGTCATCAAATTATCGTCTAAACTTAATTAACTTCAGTTTCCATTTCTTTATCTAAATTAAGGCCTGTAGAAAGGGGAAAAAGCAAGAAGTGCACATCTTTGTAATTCTGCTAATTCAGATTTTTTAGAAAAAAAGAGAAAAAATGTTATAACATGGTTGGATAATAAGGCTGGATTTGTCATTTGAATGCATTGTCTCCTAAGTAGGCGAAGTGAAGCATGGACCCAAATCCGCTTGCTTCTTATTTGGGCTCAAAGAGTGGATTCAGGCTAGGAAGATGGATTGGCAAGTGTTTACAATTCTGTTTATGGCTTTCGGCCCTTCCAGTTTTGAGGATTTACGGGTCAAAATAATGTCTTCTACTGGGCTGGGCGAACTGAGAACTAGAAGTATTTTCTCAAATTAATCCTCGAAAGATTGGTCACCTAAGGAAGGAGCTTGATCACAAGATTGAAGTTGGCGAGCTTACAATATCTAGTGGAAGTGAAGAAAGTAAATTGCATTGCTTGATCCATCCCGAGTTAATGCGAACACCTCTCTGATCCTTCGCCATTAATTGATACTCCCTCTCTCTTAAAATATGAGTCATTTTGGACTCTTTTATTTATTTCATAATATAAATTATTTTATAATTTATAATACATGTTTTATTTTTTTCACTCTTACCCTTAATTTAATATCCTTTTTCATTTATTATATAAAAATACAATTATAGTTATAAAAATGAGAAATAACTATATTTATTTCTCTTAGTATGTATTTTAGGGACTTATGTATATTTATTGTTTTTTAATCTATATAAAATGACGGGTTAATGCCTTATATTATGATGAGATGAAGGTAATAATAATTTTCCATTTGTATTTACATCTAGGCCTCGAATTCTTTCACGGTTAAATGCACTGGCCGGTTGAGGGAAAGAAAGCTAAAATTCTTTACTAATGATTTATTTCAACTAAGATATTTGAATATTAAATACTTTTCGTCCACAATTGAATATTCCATTTAAATGTCCAAAGCAAAATATAAGTGTGGAAATGGTTTGAAATTGTTGAAAGTAGAGCATGGGTAACAATGTCATATTAAGATCAAGTTCTAACTAATTTAGGAAATGAGACATTCAATTTTGAATATTTCAAAATAGAATATGAGACATTCAATTTTGGACGGAAGTAGTATTGTATATTTATTTTTCAAGCTCAATATATAACACAAAAATTGACCTACTAAAAAGGTTTAGTGATGAGAAGTAAAGTTACCATGTTAACTTTTATACTTATTAAAGTAGTTAATATAAGGTAGGATTTAGGTGGTGAGAAACCAAATTGTTATGAAATTTTAAATCCCAAAATAGAAACATAGAAAACCTGACCAGGAGGAAAAAGTAAAAGGATCTTTTATACATTTGGAAGAGAGAGCATTAAGTGGTTTATTGTTTCAATACATACATACATGGTATGGTACATTTAAATTTGGAATGTGTTTTGTATTTTCTCTCCTCCTATGACAGGCAGTCGAATTTCAAGCAAGAACACCGTAAGTAAACTTGCTCTATGTAAACAAGATGGGATATGAGTGTATAAAAATGACAAATAAATTTCATTTCATTAATTTTTTTTTTTTTTTTTTTGTTATGGAAGAAAGCCACTCCTTAAAGCGGTAGAGATTTGCTATGGATCTCCTTAACTGATTTAATAATAATTTGTATGATTGTTGTTCAGAATTGAAGTAAAACTGGTACAATTATATATATATCATCATCTGTGCAAGTGCAAGTGCAAACTCTTCCCATTCAATGAGAACCTTTATTGTTATGAAACTACTTTAAAGTGCAAGAGACAAAAAACTCTTGGCATCAATATTTGGGTTCAAAAATCGATCTTGCTGAATAATATTGTATTTTTGGAATAGTAAGTGAAAAGATCAGAAACTCTTAACTTCAATTCCTTTTGCCAAGAGAAGACCAACCCACCATCCACCATTAATATATCTCAGGCCTGCAGGCTTGTGCCCCAAGAGGAAAACTTTCATTCTCCTTTTCCCTTTCCTCTTTAGGAAAGAAAGGGGTTTACTCATAATACAATAATTACTACATTATATATATAAATTTATATTTATAACAATTCTGGTATAATTAAGCATCATCCCTTTTACGCCATTGATTCGCTTTGATTAATTTAGAACTTATATTATCTTCTTCCTTATTAATTAGGGTTTAAAGAATTGAAAATTTTGTAGATTCCTTCTTTAATCCTTCAATATTGACCATCAGCAGTTATGAAAAGTAAAGAAATTGGTTGACTCATGGGGGGCTCTATTGCCTATTGGGACAAGCTGATTATGGTGTGCATGATGAGACTATCATTTTTTTCCAGCACTTTATAGTGGGAATGGGACAGAGAAGCCTGCACTTGCTTATTACAATATATATATTTTTTTTTAAAAAAAATTTTGGGGGAGAGGGGAACTGGGGTGACAATGAATGACTAGTGTAAGTACTGGGAATCAATCAACGAGGGTGGAAAACCACTTCACGCAAAATACAGAGTCAGAGTTTCCTATTTGGGATTCTGAGAAGAGTGCGTTGCAGGAAAGGCATGACAGGTTTTTTGTTGGTTCAGTAACTTGTCAAATCAGTGGCATCACCAAAGCCAAAAGGAAAAAAAAACTTTAAAAGCTGTAACATATTATATACTAACTCAAAGATTCCTAAAACTATATTTTGTGTCTTTTTTTTAAAAAAAAAGAAAAAGAAAAAAGGAAAAAAATAATTAAATTGCTTCTCATGATGGCTGCAAATGCAATGACTGGATTTCATGAGCTCTCTCGGGAGAGAGATTAAAAAAAACCGCTGTTCACTACACTTTAGATGATGCAAGAAACCAGAGGAAAATGGTGGATCAGATACTCCATAAAAGCTGCAGCAATATGCAGTTCATGTACAGTATTTAATGGGGTTTTTAAGGTGTCAGTTTTTTTCTTGATTGCCATTTTCCAAAATAGGAAGCTTCTTTATTTCGATCCTTACTCAGCTTCTGTCTGGAAATAAATAGTAATAATAGATCAATGTCCTCGATGTAATATAAAAATATATATATATATATATATATATAATGCTATTAAATTTTTATTGGTCAAAATTAACTATTAATATTTAATTTAATTTAATTTTTTAAAAAATATTTAATAAAAAATTATTTTTATAAATATATTTTATATTAAAAGAATAAATTAAATTATAAGGATATTGAATCAAATTTATTATTTTTTTTAAATAAAAAAAATATAGATAACGGTTACAAATTTATTACAAATTTAAATGTGCATTTTATAACATTTATATATATATATATATATGTATATATATATCTTTCCTTCTCCCTTACTCTCTCACAGTCTCTCTCACCGCTAACTGCCGATATTATTATATATCTGCAGATTTTTCCATTATAGGGTAACTTTTATACATGATCCCCCCCTCTTCCCCCTTTTTTTTCTTACTACTACTATTACCCACAGGCTCACTCCTCTAATTAACACATCTATATATCTCAACGAAGACACAGACTGGAAGAACTTGTCTGATCCCATACAATACAAGAACAGGGTTATGTATCTTATCTGATCACTTTGGGACTCTTTGTCATGAAAAATTTCAAGATTTGTAGACTCCCAAAAGGTGAAGAGCCATTTCAGTTTCTGTATTTTAAACTCTGAACAGTCTGAGTAGTAGGGCTACCACTGGAAGTCATCGCATCATATAAGTGCATCCAGCCCGTGTGGAAATAAAAGTTATCCTGGAATCTTTATCATAAGGGGTTATTCCAATTAATTTTTATGTTTGTATATACATATATATATTGAAAGAATTTTTTTTTTTTTTTAATGATCAATATTGACAGGGCTTTTTTAAAAAAATGTTTAATGACCAGTGAAAGTGGCATTCGATTTCTACAGAAAATATATTTAATGTAAACAAAAAATCTTTATTTTCAAAATTAATTAAGATAAAAAAAAAAAAGGACCGAATCATCAAAAGTTCACTTGTACAACAAATTAAGAGGTCGAGCATATTATTTAGTATGTTACTACGGCACAATATTTCTTTGTACAACATGTCTTTAGACAATAATCCACTTTAGAGCTATAGCCTTCATAAACTGAACCCTACCGTCCAATTTTAACCTTAACACTTCCCAACTTAATCATTGTATGAGTTACTTTGTGAAAAGAAATAGTGAAAAATTTTGTCATTCTTTTCTTATTGTATTAATTCTAATTATCAAAAGAAAAAGAAAAAGAATTAAATCTCAAAATTTTGCCCATTTTCCCCTCAAAATAAAATAAAAAAACCCCATCTTTTTAACACTGAATCAGCTAAAAAAGGGCCGAGCCACACATGGGTAAGGATTCTAGCCACATATGCAAACAGCTGAGTTTATAAAAAATAAATAAATAAGAAAAATCCTATATGTAGGTACAAACATGGGGGTGGGTTCCTGAATTTCACATAAATTCCCAACAAAATCCAAGGAGTACTTCTAACTAACAAGAATAATGTAGAACCGCATGTTGTTATAATTTCAACATATATATCATTGGTCAACAATAAAAATTAAAAAGCTATCAGCGGATTAATTAGATCATCAATCAATACATTAATAATTGTCCCAGAAGGTCTTGGACTTTGAGTTATCAAATAGGAAAGCAGTACTAATCAGGAAACATATTTAAGAATCACTCAACTAATTAGGGAAAGAATATATATTTGAGAATTTACCACATATATATATGGTCACAAACTGCCTGCCTCCAGAAATCTTGACTTGAAAACCTCATCAGCACCGTAAAAGGAGGACATGATATGAAACCCTTAACATAGAAGAAGATCAACTCCAAACCAAATTCAAGAAAAATTACACCCAGCCAGCCATGATCAGTTAGTGACGACGGTACTCTGGAATAATCTTCTTCTCCTCTAGATATATATAGCCAGAACGGTAAAATCTCTAAGAATTCCCTACATGATGTCAGCAATTTTTTCCCACACTGGCAACTATAAAGCTGATGATAGAATGAAAATCCTTAAAATTAATTAATTAATTAATTAATGATTCTGATCCCCCTTGCTGCTGCTGAATTTCATCCCATAATTCTCCCACAAATTCTCCGTGTCACTAATCAAGAATCTATAAGATCCGTCATGGATGGCGGCATTGCCTGCACCAGTTTCATGACTGTTGGGCGGAGGGGAATTGGTAGCAGCCGTACGGCCTTGATCGTCACTCGATGAGTAGGTTGTTGTTCCACCTCCTCCCAATTCATTTGTTAAGTAACAGCAGAATCTTGAATTCTCCTTCCTCTTCTTTGTGCACTTGATCAGGTAATTGCTAATGCTATCCCATTTGTCTTTGCACATCAGGGCATTCCTATCGTACCCTTCCATCTTGGCAGCAATTTCCTCCCACAGAAGTTGTTCCGGACACCCTATTTGTTGAAACCTTTGTTCCATGCTTGTTCTCAATTGGATTAGCCTTGCCGTCTCGAATTCGGACCAACTATGATGATGATCACTAGTATTCTTAATTACAAGGCTGGACATTGTCTCATTTTCCCCCTCATGATGATCATAATTATTGGCCTTTACTTCTTTCCCAGTTAATTTCCTCAAGGTTTCCATAAGAGTTGCATCCCGGGCTTCGATCCATGATCTCTCATTAGCCCAGAATTTATGCTCTCTATCTATCCTATCTGCCTCTTGTTTCCTCCATTCTTCCTCTCTCAATACCCTCTCTTGTTCCTTCTGTTCAATTGCCCTCATCATTTTCTCAAGCCAAGCTTCTTGCTTATCCATTATCTTCCTCATCTGTGAGTCAATGAAGTCTCGAATCTTGGCCTTCCAGCTCTTTTTTCCCTTTCTCTTCCTCCTCCTAATTTCGCTCGAATGATTATTGTTGTCCAAGGTTGCATTCAGATCACTTTCCTCCGACGAGGTCGAATCAAAATTAGAAGAGTTTGAGAGACTAAGGCTGCTGGAAGGCTTTGGTCCGCAGCCCGCCTGCAAGGCTTCTTGAAAATTTGATACTCCGGCTGTGCTGTTTCCAGAATTATTACCGTAACGGTAACTACAGCTTCCCACTATATGGTTCTCTGGGACTGAGGCTGCATTGTTATTATTATTATTATTATTATTAGAGCTGGTCTCACCGTAGAGAGCTTCAAGCTGACGAAAGAATCTGTAATGCTTCCCGTCTTGTCTTCCTGCTTTCCCCTCTTTGGTCTTTTTGTAGTATTTGTACAAATTCTCAAACTTCTCTCTGCACTTCTTTCCACTCCTTTGGTATCCATGTTCCTCCGACATTATCCTGGAATCAATATAATAGAAAAAAAAACCAAAGAAATGTGTAAAGAAATTAAATATCTACTTTGATGGTTGTTAAGGAACCCTAGTTTGAGCAGGAAAAACAATATAAATATATTTTTTATA
The DNA here is from genome assembly GCA_028571225.1 of Parsonsia alboflavescens. NCBI lineage: Eukaryota > Viridiplantae > Streptophyta > Magnoliopsida > Gentianales > Apocynaceae > Parsonsia > Parsonsia alboflavescens. Next base: position 9,487 of record JAOXNR010029830.1, on the reverse strand, counting down.
TTTGAAACTTTCATGTGATAACGAGAGATCCTTATTAGCAGCGTTCTAATTGGGCTTATAACTAAAGGTCAATTTCCATGACTTTTTAACCAAACAAAAAGAAGACTAGTCGTAATTCTGCAAATCCTTTGTAGCCAAAAGGGATGATTTAATTATTAGAAATTAATGTGTTGGGAACTGATTTAATTCACTCCGTAAGAAAAACTGAGGAAGAAGGAAGAGTAATAATAACACACCTGAATGATCTCGTACACAAATTCAAGGTAGTGTCATTTTCGTGTACAAAATTGGTAATGAAAGAGCATAGATTGTTGCGAAAAGCGACTTGTTTAATATGGAGAAGTTCTGGATACAGACTACCGCAGAAGGACTAGGGGTTCACTTTTTTTTGACAAAATTATTTTAAGTTTTTTTTTTTAAGTAACAAGACAGAAAGGGTTTTTTGCTCCGCAAGACTCTTCTTGGACGTTGGAATCCTTCCTTACTAATGCGCAGTTCAGATATTGACAACAAAACACCAGAAGAAAAGAAAGGAAAAACAAAGCTAAAAAAAGGACCTGTTTAGATTTGTTTAGTGTTTTTTTTCTTCCCAGATTCTCAGGAGGGGTCTGAATTTCCGAACTGCAGTTTGAGGGTATAAAGAATTACAAGAATTGGATTTAGAGAATTTGAAGGGAAGTGTTTGGCCGGCCGGAGTTCTTGATATATGACTCTGGAATTAGGGTATATATATAATACATATATGTGCACTATTATTCATGTACTACTTATTACTACTATAAGAAAAGATAGTAACAGTTTCATTGTTGTTGTTATACCTTGAGACTTCATCCCAGAGAGGGCCCTTCTGATTAGCCTCTTTGAACTTAGAATCAAGTCTCGATCGGATCTCAAGAAGAGTAAGCGTCTCTTGCCTAGGCCACCTCCCAGTCCCACCATCGGCCCCAAGTCCACAGTTCTCCATCTCCAATCCACAAAAACCACCACCAGCACTCGACAAATTGGCGGCCGTGGTCGCCACGGCAGCGGAATCGGCTAGGAAGTCGTGGTGGTGAAGCCCCCCGCCTCCTCCTCCGGGAGGAACCATGTCATGGGTGGTACTCACCTGACGACCCACCAAGACCATCTCGTACTGCTGAGCTGGATTGAGACCACTCCTGGAGTGGCCGGATAAGAGGTCCGGTGGAGGAGGTATGAGAGGAAAAAGAGGCCGCCCAGTCATGAACTGCCTCAGATCGGCCATTCCATACTGGTCCTCCATCACACACACACACACTACACCAAACAGTAGTAGGAGTAGTAGTAGTAGTTTTGAATTAATGCAATTCAAAACAAAAAAAGAGTTCACAATAGGCAAGAGAGATTATAAGCACCAGAGAGAGAAGAATAGGAGATCGATTCGATATGAAATAAAAATTGAAAGAGCAGGAAGGCAATGGAGGAGAAAGTAGCGGCAGACCCGGATCGTGTCCGTCCAAGAAAAAGCTTTGAATTTATGTAGAGTACAATGGACCCATAGCTCTGTTTGGAGAGTGTCCACTGCTCCTATACTATTACTAATACTATTCCAAAAAAAATATATAGAGTTAATCTCTTCTCTTTTTTAATTATGTCCCTCTCTATACCAAATCCAAAAATATTGCATTAATACTAATATATCTCTCTCTCTTTCTCCTGAGCAGAATTAGAAGAGCAGCTGGTTCGGATGCACGCATGCACAGGGGAATGGGGAGACTAATTGGCAAATGAAAATGAGACAAATGTCAATGGGGTGGAGTACAGACCAGCAGTCCCTCCTTCCCTTGCTTATGCTTGTACAGTAACTAGGATTCTACCTTTTTGACCATTTCCCTCAATTTTCTCCTTCTTTGTTTTTCCCTTTTTTTTTTTATTATCTTCTCTCTTGTGCCACTACTGTAGTATGTAGGCCTTTTCCCTTAATCTTCCACCGGCAGAAGCAGAAGAAGCAGGAGCAGTCCTCTCCTCGCATTATAATATATCTTTAGTCAGTCATGGCCTTTTTTTCTTCTCTCTCTGATCTGATCTGTTCTGCCATTCTCTGCTGGCGTGGCACTGTGGCTTATGAAATTTTTGAGACTACTGAAGAAGACAATTGCATTTGCATCTTTCGTGAAAGTTCACTTCTCTATCTTTATATCTATCTGCCTGACCTTTCTTTCTAATAAGTTTCAGAATTTTTGTAAACAAATTCCTTTTCTTGGTTTGTCACCATCGCATTTACACATCCAATCATGGTTGGATTTTATCTCATTTCCTAAGTACTCTCTGCCCCTCGTGTTTAAGGTTCTCATTTTTCCCATTTCCCTCTACATTCTTTTTGTTTCTTACTTACAACACTAAAAAAAAAAAAATTTGAATTTTCTTTTCTTCAAAAAATTTATTAACCACAATATATATGTACTGTTGGCCAGGTTATGTGTTGACTTAATTAATAAATTAATCTCTTTTAAATTAAAATTAACGTTTAAGTTTTGTCATTTTCCTTTTTAATAATTCTTCAAAAGAAGATTTGGAAAGGCCCGGGGACATATTCATTTTGGAGGCTGTTAAAGTTCTTAAGGAGGAAAGTGTTTGGAGGGAAGCAGCCAACCAAACCATGATCGCAGACATAATCTACCGTCCAATATTCCCATTACTTTTGAATTAATGCCAAAAGAATAAGAATCTTCAAAATCTAACCCTTTTCATAATGATTTTCAATCTGTTGTCTTCAATTAATATCCCCTTTTTAACATTTATATCGATCTTCTCTGCACCGTCGTGTCTTCGGGGCTTAATATGAATACCGTCAGGAAATATCAGAAAAAAGGCGTCGGCACGTCCAATTACTAGACAGGTGGATAGTGTAATTTTTAAACTTTTTTTTTTTTAATAAGAAATTCATTATATTTTGGGAAAAAGTAATTGAAGATTTATTGATCTTAAAAATTGAAACCATTTGATTTTTGAACTATAAATGTAATGCAATAAACATGAGGTTTGTAATTAAAAGATTATTTAATTTGATAATTTACAAAATTAACTTAATCATTGGAGAGGATAATTGATCATAAAATTGTTTTTCTTGTAGGTCTTTAGACGCACTCATACTTGATGATCTAGCAGAAACCTAGCACTCATTAGAGGGAGTATTAGATAATTATACTTTAGTTTGTTCCATGGTTTATTATTTCTTCATTAATTTTTTTCATTTGCCTAAAAAATTGTTATTAGTTAGATAAAATCAGTGTAATAATATGTCATTTAAACTTGTCTTATGAAAATGCCGTGATTAGCAGCATATAAGATCCTTCATTTTGTTTGCTCGTTTAAAAAAAAATAAAAAAATTCTACAGCTCTAATTTATTTAACCTACTTTTTATCAATTATATGGGTACTAAAAATTTATATAGACTTTTATATTTTAAAATATAAAAAATCTAAATAACATGAAATATGCCGGAGAGAATAATCGTCTCCTTCTTCTTAATTGATTGTTGTGATATTTCTGACCCGAGAAAGTAGATTTCGGCCAATATATAACTGTATATTAAAAATTAAATCAAAAAAGAATACAACCATTTCTGCTTAAAAGGGACTTTTATATTTGTGTGAAACCTAAGGTTCTAATTGAAAAAAGGCCTGAGATTCTGATTTATGTTTGATACTCTTTGCTGTCAAATTAAATGTTAACAACCTCACATTTTTAGCTTAAGATTAAATTAGAAGAATTAAGGAAAGATATTTGATAATAAGTTACCATAATATATACTTATTATTATTATTATTTTAAACAAAGGCAGCTCACTAAAGCAATAATTCAAACTTTTATGATTGCAGCATGCTAAAATATTTTCCATTTCAGGAGTCTCCATAATTAGACCTCTATTAATGATGATTATGGGATTCATCCTAATTTAGGTTAATAATAAAATATATTTTATGTAACAAGTGTCCCATTTTAAACGTCGAAAAAACCACGGTAAAATTAGATTATTGAAGTACGCAACTTGAAAGCATTTGATCGATCAAACCCCCAAAAGGGAATCCCATCTATTTGAGTACAGATAAAGATGGTATGATTGATTGTAAACGAAATTTATTGCTCATTACCAGTAGAAAATGAAATCACTCATTTCATCTTAAAATAACCATACTTTTATTTCAAAGTGCTTGAAATTAAATATTTGCTAATGTGAAATAAACTTATATTTAATTTAAAATTTGCATCAAAGTAATTTTTTTAACTAATTAAGAGATTTCAATTCGTGTCCACCACCTTTTTTTTCCTTAGAAAAAAAATCCATCTTTGATGGTTGGGATTTGATAGATCCTTACCTGTTTGTTAAAAAATATGTACAACAAAGGACATATCAATGAGGCTTACAGCTGGTTTCGGTTTAGAGATTTGGGGAGAAGAGATTGGATTTGGAAAGAAGATGAAAGAATGAGTTCACTTTTTTTTTGCTCCTTACGTGACTTGAACCCATCCATGATCTCTCAATCATAGATAATATTGCTTTACCGGTCAAGTAAGTACCACTTGTCACATTAACAGCCATTTTGGGAGTTTAGAAGATAAGAGAAGATATAAGTTAGGAGTGAAGATAAGAGAAAAGAAAAGGACATGACTTAAATTATACAAAGGGTTATTTCAGTAAAATTTGTTTGGGAGTTTTATGAGAGAAAAGAAAAGAAAGTAGTCTTTTTTTTTGTTTGAGAGTTGGAAAGAAAAGATGAGAAAGTCATTCTTAAAGTTGATTTTACTAAAATAACCTCTTGTTTAATTTAATTCTATTTAAAATAAATTTAGGTTATGGGTAAAATAGTTATTTTAAAAGTTATTAAGACCTTCCCTTCTCTTCTTTTCACTAGTGAGATCCCACTCTGTCCTTGGAAGGGCTCTTCATTCCTTCTCTGATCTCCATTTCCTTCCACTTAAAACTTCCAAACATAACGCATCAATGTCTCATCGGTCCAAATCCTTCTACCCAAATTGGGTGTTATAATTTCGGTTTTAAAAAGTGTTGCTTTACAAAAGCACTTTGCTCTATCAAGATTAGTTTAAATTTTTCTAAACCCTATCTTTATGAATTGGTCGTTTAAATTTCAATTCTAAGTGTCACATAATCGTACGAGAAATTAAAGATGGTTAAAGTTTGTGTTACCATGATGATGAAATTAAAGTCAAAATGAACTTATAACGAACAGGAAAATTCATAAAAATAATCATGTTTTTGTTTATTAATCTTCATGAAAAATCACACGAGATAAAACTTGGCGATGCATATAATGGGATCCACGACATATGATCCCAAGACTTCATACATGGAATTAATGAACCTCTTGATTAAAATCAAAGATAAAACCTAATAGGTACTAGGAGCTTTTCATTTTCTTCAGGAATTATTTCGAAATTTACAAAGAAAATTTTAATTAACTTTTCTTGACTTATAACTAAATTTTATTGTCACTAATTATAAGTAAGTATTGTTAGTTAATTAACTTTTTTAATATATATTTTTTTATATTAGTCACTTTCTTTTCTCTATATGTTGTGATGAGTATGATTAGCATATAAATAGGAGCATTTTAAGAAGGAAAAAAGACTTTTAATTTTTTAAAAATGATTTTAATGGTTTATATTTAATGATTTAGGAGTATTTATATTGTATTATATATATATATTTATAAATATTAGTATGTGCTTGATCGTACACACTAATGAGTGCAATAGTTAGTCAACTAACGGTTTCTATCTTTTTTTTTTTTTTACAATTTATTAAATTTAATCAAGTAACCATAGGATTTAGTTTATCCTTTTAGGGTTTAGTTTTATCCTTTTATGATTTAGTTTATACTTTTAGGATGATCGTTAGTTGACTAACTATTGCACTCATTAGTGTGCACGGTCAACACACTATCATTCCTCTATATATATTTATATATATCTATGCCAAAAACGGCAACAGTTTTAGGAGTACCGATAGTAGAGGAAGGAAAGTCAATAATTGAAGAAACAGTTCCAGCAACAGTTGCGTGGTGCTACTTATTGATCGGACTACTTTTCGAGTTGGACCACCTTCATATAAATATATATATATATATATATGGTTTTGTTAATTTGCGTTTCGAAACGCGCTTTAATAAGCGCTCCAACCATTACCGTAATAGAATTCTTGCTACAGCGTTCATGCAGCCAACCAAGCAGAGCAAGAATTCCATCACGATAACTGTTGGAGCGCATATTAAGATGCGTTTTAAAACACACCTTAGTAAATATATATATATATATATTTAAAATTTTATTTTTCAGAAGACCACGAAAATGTCAGCCCATGTGATTACAAGAAACTCCCTTCTTATTTCCCTCCCCCGACGCCCTGAAAATTGTAGACTGCTGCAATACCACCTTTTTCTTAACACCAACCAGACCAAACTGTACGTACTTTTACGTCGTTTTCCAATCCTCTTTTTTATTTCAGATAATATATAATATAGAAAGTGTACATATGATTCAATATTAACTAATTACTTAATTTGTCCAAGGCTGAGACTGCCTTCTTAAAATCGAATTAAAAAAAATCAAAAAAAGGTTAAAAAAAATCTGACCCCATAGATTGATAGAGATCTAGGGTAGCCCTTGTTTTTTTTTTTTTTTTTAATTAATATTATAATTATTACCATCACGTACTCGCATTTTTATTATATTCTATAGGGTACTACTAAACACGAGAGGTAGGTGCAAGCAGCAAGGTCATGTTTTGTTGTGGCCCGAAATCATTGCATCCTCAAGTCCTCCCCAAGCCCAAGATATGTTGTCAAAAGACTCAAAAAATGAGGGACAAAATAGGGTCCCCCTATAACCCCATTATCCTATATAGAATTTAAGGAGCTCAGGCCCCCCTAATTGCCACAACAATCCAAACCGCCCCATGGCATTCAACAGTGCTAGTAAATTGTATGTACTTCTTCTCTGTCTCTCTAATCTATTTCTCTGTGTCTGTCTTTTACGATTAAATATATATTTATATAAAAATATTATAGAGTGCTTCATTAAATTTTTAATGTTTAAAGTTACTGATCAATTGTTTTATTTTTAAAAAAAAATTAAAAATTGAATCAAGTATTCATAAAATTTAATTTATTATTTTAGGGTTTCATTTATAAAAAGTATTTATTTTTTCTATAACAACTCATAGTTAACTTTATATATATATATATTTATATTCATATTTATATTTATATAAAATTAGAAGAAAAAAAAAGAACATATATATATATATTTATATGGTGCAGAGGAGAGGAGATAGAAGAAGAAAGGGAGTGAGTAAGTGAGCCTGAGTCAGAACTGAGAAAATCTGATATCCGGGATGACTGATGGCTTGCTTTTGGGGAGAAGAGAGGCAGAAAGTTCAAACCATGCACGTATAAGTTAGTAAGTAAGTAGTAGTACTTCCACTCTTTTGTAATATCAACAAAAATTTTAACAGTGGACCATAATTCACGCTGTTCAGGTGCTGCAGAAGCCATGTACAGTCCTTATCTTGCATGCATGCATCCTCTTCCTTTTATCCTGACCCCTTCTGACTCTTTGTGACGTTTCCACAGGTGAAGCACAATTTATTGCTCTGCTCGTCTCACATCACCGTGAACTCGATAGAAATTTATTACTCCCATCCCATATGTATACCGGTAGTACTACTTCATTCAATTATTTAATGTCCCAAAGATTAAGATTAAAGAACACGAAATTGATGACCGAATAATCAGAGAGGAGGCCAAGTCAACATACGGAGGAGGAGAGATAGAGAAGAGAAGGGCATTATGGTCTTATGGATATTTGATTTATTAAGGAATAATAATAATTATGGCTATTGTTCTACGCCGGCCGGCATGGTCCACTGACGGAGGTGGCTTCTCCATGACCACATGGTTGATGTAGAGATTCATGACCAAGATGGACGGACGGACGGACGGATGGATGGATGGATGGATGACTTCTTGTTCTTGACACTACTTAAGCAAATAGAGACAAATGCCCACTGGTACATCCATGACTTTTCCTGAGTCTTTCAAGCAATGTTCCTCTCCCTGTGGTTTTTTTTTGGTGTTATATCAAGAAATCTTGAATGTAAGAAGTTTCCATGAAATGTCTTGCTTGAAATTATTACTCCTCCATACATAAATGAATATTTACATTTTTATTTTGATTTGTTTAAAAATAAATATCTCATATCTTATATTAATTAAACTTTTGTTAAAAAATTAATATTATTAACTTTAAAATTAATTAAGTCAATTAATTTTCTTAAAATTTATTCAAGTCATATTGAGATATTGAATTCCGAACGAAGAGAGTATTATTTTTTCTTCCTAAACTAAGTTTTTAATTAACTGACTTTTATGAGTTCCGAGCGATAAAATATAACAAAAGCAAAAGGTAAATTGTTATTTATAACTAATTAAGCTAATTATCTTTGTCTTATTAAATTTGGAAAAGTCTGAACCCAACTTAAATATAAATTATTTCTCCTGTATCTGTCGTCCTAGTATACTTATATATGCTAAAAATAGAAATATTACATCATGATGCAGATTTGCCATTGTTGGTAAGTAATCGCTTGGATTTCTGTGGTCTTCATTATTATCATAAAGCAACTGAATCTAATTAAGTACGAGTATATAAATATATATATATATATATATATATTTATATTATAAAGTGCTATTATACAGGACTCTAATTAAGTTTCTAACGATTAAAAGTTAATAGTCAGTTATTAAAAAATATATATTTTATAAAAAATTATTTTTTAAAATATTTTTTATAAATTGAACCCTTAAAAGATAAACTAAATTTTAGAAATACTTGATTAAATTTTATTTAAAAAATAAAAAATAAAAGACAGTTGATCGTTAATTTTGACGGATAGAGATTCAAATAGAACACTTTATAAGATATTACTCCGTAACCCTCTATAGCATAAATATATACATATACATATATATATATATATATATATATATATTTATATTAGAATGCTAGTGTGCACCCCATAGGTGTGTATGCCTGCTAAAAACGATATGGTTTTGGACTTAAACGATTTTACCAAAAAAAAAAAAATTGAACGGAGCTAAAAGAAGCAGTGTAGCAATGACGATGACGAACCATCAGATCGATGGATGGCAGCAAGAGCAGAGCCAAAATCGCATACTAGAACGGCACGGTGTAATAGATGACGCCGATGATGGTGGGGATCTACTCGGCTTTGTTGTTGAGGTGCTGCTCGGCTCGAGGGTGTGGTGGCTGCGCCACTTTGCTTTGGATCTGCTTTGTCGATGCCCATGGTGCTTTGGATCTGCAGTGACTGTCGATACTCTGGATTTGCTTTGATTTTTTTTTCTTTTTTGGAAAAGATTGAAACGACGTCGTTTCAATGAGAGGATTTTTTTAAAAAAACTTTACTCTCTCTAGATATATATA
>JAOXNR010029819.1:0-23043 GCA_028571225.1 Parsonsia alboflavescens | reverse complement strand
TAAATAAGTGTTGATATTAATTAATTAGTTTTAGATATCATAATTAAAATGTATTATTCGGAAGGCTAACTTGTTAATTAAAATTTTATCTATTAGGCTAATCAACTTGTGTAAAAAGAACATTTCTTCATTTTTACCTTTGATCTTCCTACTCATCCCCCATTTCTTTTTTGCTTCATATGCTTTTCTCATGTTTAATATTCAGTTTTTTAAGGTAAAAATTAAGTGTATTGGATTTAATTGCTCTTTATCTCACCTTATAAATAGAACATTGTAACCTTTGTGTCTGTTTTAAGTTTCAGATAAGATAAATTAGAAAAAAAATATTCAATTAATGTCATATTAATAATGTAAAACAACATTTATTTCTTATTCGTAATACTAAATTGACATTTATTTTAAGCATGGAGAGAATATTATAATCCTTAATGGTTCATATGGAGGAAATTTTTTTAAAAAAAAATTTATTGTATGAGAAAATATTTTTATTTCCTATCATTTCAATAATGAAATAATCTTTATACAATAATCCATCAGTGTAATAATTTAAATTGAAAAAAGATTTGAAATTGGCTTCAATTAAAGTCTTTTTCTTTAAAACTTGTATAAAATCAGGAGTTACCTTAATTAAGGCGCATCCTCAAATCGTGAAAGGAAGCCATAGATATATGTGAGAAGGCTGTATTAGGCAACCAGAAGCCCAGGAATTTTATATTTTAGGGCCCAAACTTGGGAATCAATCTTCACCCATACTACCCATTGGACTCAAGTATGTTCATTCAATGACAGCCCAACCTCAGTACTCTAACAACTTAAACCCACTATCTTTGTTGGGCCTCAGTCCAACCTTTCCACTTTAACATCCTCAGCCCACTATTCTAGTCTTAAAGCAATCAATGAACGGAGAAAAAGGTTAATGAGAAACACCAAGTTTTTCACATAAATGATGATTCATCAAAACATTCGAGATTCGTTCATTGTTATTATAAAAGCAATTAATAATTAACAAGCAAAAATAATACTAATATTTATAGACTTAATTGCCAACAAATTAGTATGTGACGAACATGGTATGTTTCATGGCATATATACCTTACTGATGGAAGAGTAGCAAATTAAAGCAGCATAAGGGTGAGAAATAGTCCAGAAATGGGTAAAAGGAACAACAGGGGACTATAGATGGTACATGTAAAGGTGAACACAAGATTACAAAAGGATAGAGAACATATCGGGAGAAGCCAACAGCAACACAGCTAAAGTTTTTGTAGGCTTTAGCTACTAGCAAGTTTCCTTCTCTTTGCATAATCCTAACAGAGTTTTCTTTAAATCTTGTCTGGGACAAGGATCACACCCTACAACTAACCCTTATATTTTTGTAGGGCATACCAAATCTGTATCTTTCTTTCTCAATTATAGGGCATGGGAGGGGAATTCAATTCCTTTTGTGCTGTCTTAATTAATTAGTTGTTCTTTTCTCTTCTTTGGATTAATTAATTTAGACAAGAAACTTAATTAGTCACCTTCAAGTGACCATATATTTCACCTAATTGTTGCAAAAAGTTTCTGTTATATTTCAACAACCTTTGGCACTAGAGAGTACAGGCTATCTATATATCTATAGCCATAGCTAGTAGATCATGGTAGAGAGCCTCTCCATGGATTGCCTTGGTTGTCAAGCATATTGATAAAAAGTTCTAATTCTTTCCTCGATTAAGCAATTGGCCATCTAAACATCCTACCCAAAAGGGAAAGAAAATTTTGATATGTATCAGATTTGCACGAACTAATTAATATAATGGTAGGATACGATACGATATGATATGATATAGAATTAATTTTACTGGGGTTGTTTTGTATGCGGGATGATCGAATCATTCTTGGCATGCATGCCAATCAACACCCTCACAACCGAACATATGGAATAAATTCATGGACAATGATAATAATGGGGCTTAAATTTGATTTTACCCTTCTAAGGGGAGTCGCTTCAAATAGATCAAGAAAACATATTGTCAAGTATTTTCTTCCACACAATAAGTTCAAAAATTTTCTCTAACCAATTAATTTACTCGACATGTCTCCAAACCCTAATAAATATGTGCCCCATTTTCATTACTATCAATCTTAAAACTGAGTGGGGGTTGCCCTAGTGGCAAACCCGCTTGGTATCCGCTACAGAAGGTCTCGAGTTCGAGCCCTGCCGCATACCCCCCCCCCAAAAAAAAAAAAAAAAAAAAAAAATTACTATCAATCTTAAAAGTCTAAAAGAGACGACATTCTTAAATCCAAGTCTGTTCTCGCTTGAAACTGCACCTGCCCTCCATTTTTGCAGGAATTAGAGGAGGGCCGTACTATATAGCTGGTGAAAACTATGCAACTTAGCCTATCAATGAAGAATTTGATCTTCCACGTGGTTTGGTCTGTTTGGTCAATTCAATTAACTACTACTCGTACGCTCGACTAGTATTCCAGCAACACACCCTATGCAGTAAACTTCATTGGTATCCTGGAAGGTCTATTTTTTAACGGTAGAAGCTAATCCTAATAATAATAAAAAAAATTGGATGAATCCTATCCAATAAGGATCTCATGCGCTTCCGCTTGTATTCGATAGGAATCAAACTCGTACTCTTCGTACGGAGACAATGTTAGCATTATACCAACTATTGTTAGGTTTACCACTGAATTATGACGGTTGGCTAGTAAAAGCTAATCTTTATTACCAAGAAAGAGGAAGAAAAAGAAACTGATCTCATTAGGTTTAGGCAACTCTTCCCAGGACTGGGGAAGGATGTATTAATCCTATGTTTTAGTATAATTGGCCAATCACAGAGATTTGATTAGTGAACATCTCAAGATTTATCTCATCAGAGACACCCCGTAGGTGGAGTGATACCATAGGTCTCGAGTTCCAATCCCATCAATACTCTTTAAATAAGTAGAATATTGAAATGCGTGCAATTGGACTTAAACATTGTTATAAATAATAAAAAAAAATTAACATCCCAAGATTTCTAAGAGTAATACTGCCAAGGTTTTTGATTAGCCAAGTTTCTAAGAGTGGAATTGGCTTTGCTTAGGCTCTGCCTCGTAACCTTCCATGTCTCTCATTCCTTGGCATTCGTTCATTTAATTTTGGCAGACCCGATTTGAAAGCTTTATCTATTTAATTAGGAAGCCATTGAATTTGATTTAGAAACCAAGTTATACGCCCTTCCGTCAATATTTATAAGTTATTTATATAATGATTTTATTAATATTAAGGTAAAGTTATTTTTTTCCAAAATATCTTTATAGAGAAAAATATTAAGAAAGAAAGAGAAAGAAAATGTTTTATGAAAAAATGAGTAAAATAACCATTAAACTTATTATTACAAGAAAAAAAAAACTCAAATGACTTTTAAATTGGGAAAGAACAATATCAATCTTCCACATTTTTTGGGATTTCAAATGCCTCCATGGGCTCTCTAAATATTTTCAAAGTTTTACTTGTTTTGAGGGTAAAAATAAAAGCTTTTAGCCAATTTGGTTCTACAAATTTGGATCAAAATACAGTTTGACTCCAAAAGTTTTTTTTTTCCAACCATAACGGTCCCTCACGTTTTTACAAATAGCCAAAATAATTCAAATCATCAATTTTTATTCACTCACGGACAGAGCTTGTCCCGTGCATGGAACCCTCACTTTTCCCTCCTTTTTCTCTGACATGACTTGTTCTTTGCTCCGGCGGCTCCCTTCTTTTGGATCGGATTCTTATCTCTTCTTGTTTGTGAAATAGTTTGCTGCCCACACTTTACTTAAACAAAACTCAGATTCTTCCGCACATCCAATTCCCGTAATTTCTTCAAACTCTGATGAAGATCAAATCATACTGTCTTCAGTGGTATGTGAGAGAAACACAGGCAATTAAACTTTAGAGCCTAATAAACTCTTCCGAAACAAAAGGTCTTCCCATTTGTTGAGCATGTTCTTTCACAAAAGCTGGGAATTCACAATCTGCAAATATATCTTCATAATCAAGTTGTTCAGCTTTACTTTGAAATAATTCATAAAAAAACTTGATTGCCTCCATTTCTATCTCATCTGAATTGTTGAGTAGTTTTCCACTGCTATCATGGATAGATGTTATCTCATTTTTCCTTTTTCATTGACTTGCGTGGTGTTGAAAGAAAGGAGTATTTATATCCCCCTCATTAAGCTGATTCGATCTTGATTTAGCTCTCCTGTAACCATCATCATCTTTTAACAAATTTGATAAGGTTTGATGTACCTTAGCAATATGATCCTGGATACCTCCATTGGATTCCAAATATTGCAGTTCTTCTCTAGAACTCTTAAACCTTTGCTCAACATTAACAAATTTATGTTGAGACCATCCCCGAAGTGTTGAGAGAGCACCCCTGAGACCATCTTATAATTGACTCAAATTCGGAAACCTCTTTGTAGCCCATAGATCTTTGATTGTATCAGTACATTTTTCCTCCCTTGAATCTAGTAAGCCTCTGCCATTTTGCCCCTTGCACTGTAATCCGAGATTGGAATTCAAAAAAGACTGCATGGTGATCAGATGAACAGATTGATAAAGTCTGTGTCTTCATGCCAATGCCCAGCTGATAAAAACTCTGATCATAGAACCTCTCCTTTGTTTCAACACCTTGTTTGTGCTGGTTCGACCAAGTAAAGAAAGCACCCTTGTTTCGAAGCTCATGAAGTCCCAAATCAGTCAAGACAAACTGAAAATTATGCATCAAACTTTGTGGAAGTGTCCTTTCACCACTGATCTCAGATAAGTTTAACACTTCATTAAAGTTGCCCATACATGGCCATGGTAGTTTCCGATTCATTTCAATTCGTGTTAGTTGTTCCCATGAATTGATTATTTGCAAAGCATCCAGATGGAAATAAAGTCTAGTGAAAAATCCATCCCTCCCATTATGCCAATTTCTTATAAAATTATCCATATGCCCCGTCGAATAGCTCAATAATTTACATCCAAGTCAGCCTTCCAGAAAAGAGTCAACCCACCTCCAAGCCCTGCCCGATCAACAACCAGTCCATATTCAAAGCCAAACAATCTTTTTAGACGCGACATCCTTCCCGAAGGTAGTTTTGTTTCGGTTAAGCATAATAGCTGCGGTTTGGATCTTCGAAGAAGGTCCTTAAGATCTGGAATTGTCCGAATTCCCCGACAATTCCAAAACAAGCAACTCATTGATCTCGGTGGGGCTAAATTGCATTCTCCACCTTTAATCCTTTTGACTTTTTTGGAGTCACCTAATCATCTTCAAACACCGAAATTTCTGAATTAAAATCCATGGCCCTCTTTCGAGGAGTCGTAGCCAAAGATTCTGAAACTCAGCATTCCAGTGGAGATGCCAATCACTCCCTGACCAGCATCAGACTAGCTACAGATTCCTGGTGGACACATGTAGTTTTCATCATCTTGCACAATCGACACCATTCCACTGTGATCAAATCTCTCATTATCAACCGATCCCATCCAAGGGCCATAATCCAGATCCTTCACTGATGTGGCCTCCTTATATGTTGAGAAGTCCCTAAAACGATGACCAATAATGCCACATTGAAAACAAAACGTGGGCAATCTTTCATATTTCAAAAAAGGCTTGATAAGGTTCATCCGAATACGAATACGAAAAAATTTTGAACAACCAGACCTTTCTTTGCATATCTGTAGCAATGTGCAGGATCCCAATGCACGAGCACTCTTTAGTTCCACAACTTGAGTTTAACAGAATCAAGGCAATCCCACCACATGCATCCAGAAGGATTCGAATTCAACATCTTCAATTGTGATTAATCTTTTAAGGTTCGAAGGTTGAAAAATTACCAAATTATTTTTAAACAACCAGGGCCCGTTATGGAAAACATACTCCATGGTTTCCTCCTTCTCAAAGAATCGCTGATAGAAAACTTCATCAATTTTTTGCATGGAAAACGTCCCACACCTCCATGCTCTTCCCATTCCCCCTTTAAAGCCTTCAATGTTTATGCTCTATCCTCTACATACACAGGCAAACACACTAAGAGTATCTTCCAAAAACCCTACTGCGAACATCATCATCATCAACGTCCACGCAAGCAGATTCATGTTCAGACAAAGAGATCGTATTCAATTTCTTGATAATATAAGCATCCATCACGTAGTCCAGATACAACCAATCGATTGAATAAGTAAAAATGATGTAAAGAAATGAAACGCTGAGAGTAAAATTAATCCCTAAAGAACGTAGTATTCCTAGCCGTAGAGAGCCCTCACATGTTGTAAAATTTTACTCAGTATTGAGTTCAAAGTTTTACTTAATTACACATATTTTTTTTAACCGTTCTAGATTAAATCCTAAATAATTAACTCAATTTTAGAATAGAATATTCCATTCGACCCAAAATATTTGTCAATAGCCATTTTAACTTATATTTTTCGATAAAAGAATTAAAAATATTGCACTCACACACTATATGTAATCTAATTAAAAACATTTATTTTGAAGAAGTATTTTATCAAATCAACTAATTATTAATTACACTAGTAAGACTATAGTATATATTAACCCAAAGAATTAATTGCTAATAATAATTAAGATATGAATGTCTATCCCCCTTTTCCCCGAATCAGATCTTGGGAAGGGAATCGTGAGGTGGTGTGAATATATGATATGAGCAAAGGACACTAAGGACCATGATGAATGTTCAAAATTAGGTTTCCTCAAGGCCCTCTTTGAAGTACCAGAACAGTGAAAAAAAAGAACAGCCCACTAATGGAGTCGGTACTTAAAAAGGAATAGCCCGAAAGAGCAATATCACTACAAGGCAGAGAGAAAGGTATAATCCTAAAAGGCTAAAACCAAGCGTAAAGATTCCATAAAGTTCAGAGCTATTGGTTTCCAATTTTTCCCCTCTTTCCATTGAAATCAAAACACAAAATTTTTTTTCCTCTGAAGTTTCACTTTCCTGTCCCCCCTTCCTCAAAAATTCATGTTCTTTGCACCCAATGGTGCGATCCACTGATTCGGAGGTAAGGTCTATATAATGCAGGTTTATGGATTCAATTTCCTTCCTCAACGACTTAATTTTCTTACATATTTTAATCTCGAGAGTTGATTTTACATAAATTTGGATCCTTGCAGGATATCTGAATATCATTTGTAAATAAACTTACACTCATCTACTATCAAGAAAAAAAATATTAATATGAAAATCCTACAAATTGGATATGAGACAAATATAATAATTAAAGTGGCAATTAGGTGGTCATTTTTTGACATTCATGTTACAATATAATAGAAAAAGGAAGGGAAGCACATATAGAGTAAAAATTTGGTTGAAGTTATTAATCATTTAACCCTGCACGGGCGACATGACTAATTTGGTCATGATTTTGTATTTGATTACACATCCATTTTAACACCACCGTGAGGTAAAGAAAAATCATTTGGCTGGCCTCTATAGGAACCAAACCGAGCAAGATGATGAATCATATAGATATAAATATATATATATATATATATATGTATGTATAAATATTCTAACAACAAGCCCATACAAGTCATTAGAAGACTAATTAAGATTCTTGATTTGAAATTTTTAAAAAAGTTGGTTTATAATGAGTACAAAGAGATCATTTGAGGCGTTAAATGAGTGGGTGGGTTTGTTAAAATGGGTCACTTATTCCCTCTTCTGGTGAAGAATGAATGGAGAAATTTGGGGAAAAGTTCTATTAGAGGAAAGTTGAGAGAGGTGGGAAAATAATACTTATGATTATCAAAACCATTACATGTCTCTTAGCAATCATATTATTAATGGCTGATCTTATCAAATAATTCAAAAGGTCCTTTTTCTTTTCTTCTATTTGAATTTTTCAGAGTTTCAGTCGTTGGAGATTAATCATAAAATGATCTTATCATGTTAATGTCTTACAAATTAAATATAAAAAACATATAATTAATTAATTTTATCAACAAATTGTAACACTTAATCTTGAGTTAGACTATCACATAATAAAATCCTTTTCACATGAAGCCAATTTGTGTTTTCTAATCCATCTTTCTTTTGACAATCTAATGTTACTTCAATCTATTCATCTTATCTATATAAATATGCTTGGAAAAAATGAATCCATTTCTTTTTCTTTTTGGTTTCACCAATTAAACAGTTATAAAATCCGAAAACCCAAATTGTACAATTTTTAATCCATCCTGATCCAGATCTACGTTATGGAAATAAAAAAAGAGACAACCGTATATATACTTTAATCCAAAAATATATTTAAAAATTCCTCATATTGAAACATTAAAAAAAAAAAAGGGAAAAGAGTTAGTACGTATAAAATTATATATGGATGTGAAATGTGATAGAAAGAGTTAGTTGAAGGGACAATGGGGAAAGGTGCAATAGCGTGAGACTAGGGGAGCTTAATTAGCTGGGTGGGGCGAGCATGCGGGGTTCGGTGGTGGGGAAGTCCGGTGGGCCGACAAGCGCACCACTTTTGACTCTCACATGCGTTACGATCCTGCCTTTCCTTAGCTCCTAACTCATTTAATGGGGAGAAAATAAAAATAAAATAATAACCAAATTGCATGTATTGAGGTTTGAGAGTGACATGGAACCACTCAACCTTTTTTGTACCGTGCCTCGGAACATTTTCCATAATGACCTTTATCTCAAATTCCTTAATAATGCTCATACTCTTTTCCACTTCTCTAAATGAATCCAATTGAAAATTCCAAATTTTACTTAAAATAATAATAATAAAGAACCTTACTTTAATATATAGTAATTTTAATAATTAAGTGTCACGTAATGAATTATAAAGATAAGATTTTTTTTTTTTTTTTTTAAACTGATAGAACAATATATAATTGATAGTGCTAGCTAGAAAGATCTTGGAGGCTGTTCTTTTTGAGAGAGTGATGAAAACAGATAAAATACAAACTCTATTGTTACAATTTGTCTGCCTCTCCCTATCGTTTTGCATTTTGAGTTTTACGTTAATGACTTTCAAAATCAAATAACATTTATCTAGAAGATATTGTTTGGAATGGGCAGAAATTAATGGAAGGGATAAAAAGGCATATATATGAATATGTATATATACTTATTTATATAGAAGTCACATCTTCATATGCCATGTGCTTAATCATGACTACAACTTTATATAATAAACTCAAGAGAGCTAATACAAAATTCTTTTGTTTGTTCCCTTTGAACATTTCATAAGAGTAAGGCACATGCCAAAAATAGTTATCCTCTAATCACATATGCTACTACTTCATATAGACAAAAGTTATAGGACAAATTGAATAGTTTTCCAAAAGAAGAGAGCAATTAAATCACATCCCAAAAGGGACACCTATATATCCCAACTTTCCCCCAAATTTAACTTGTTTTTTTTTTTTTTAACAACAATTGACATGATTATACCTGATCTTGGTCGATAATGTAATATTATTATGAGTTTAAAAGCATTCAGGAACAATTATTTTAACAATCAAACGTTATTATACAAGAATAGATCACAAGTTTATGTAATTTGTAAGGTATAAATATATGCATATAATTTTAATGTGATAGAGAGGAATCAAATGCATGAAAAATTTAAAAAGGATCACCACATTTATAAATATTGAAGGTAACATCTCCATGCCTTAGCTTAGCATTCCTAATTTTGAAGTAGCTAGCTAGTTTGAACTTGAAATTAATTATTTCCACATTCAGACCTAACAAAGGAATCTCTGTACCTATATAAATTGAGATCATGATTCATAACATGATTTTGGCTCGTGAAATGCTTTGATATATCTATAAGAATGGAGTTGCTAACAACTCTAGATATATTAGGTAGAATAGATAAGTAGTTAATTAATTGCATTTTCCTCCTATAGCATTTTTTTTGTTTTCCTCTCACATCTCTCCGAACCCTCTTTATACCCCCAATTCTGAGGATCAACAGTGATTCCCTATTTACTCTCATCATGTATCAAACTCAAAATTTCTCGATCCCATATGTTGTCATTTACCACTAAATTAAACAAAACTTGACAATCATCTGTTCCAACTTAACTCCAAAACAAACTCATTAAATTAATTATACATCAAACAAAATGAGAAGAGATTGGAGTAAACAAAAGTTCCTTGTTTGTTGGGACAAATATGAGTGATATTTTTAGGTATGAGAATATGACAGGTGTTAATTAATCAATGGAGAACATCAAGAACAAATTATTTATTTATTTATTTTATTATGGTTTAGCAAAATAGTCAAATCTTTTATGTGAGAGATGATCTTTCACTGTATTTGAAACAATTATGTGCGATGAGCTTAATATATCCAATTTTCACTTCACATGTCCAGTCGTTGCATAACAATCTTCTTAAGCGACCAATGTTGTTTAAACAAAGATTTATTTTTATTTTTTTATAAAGTTAATCGAAAGATTAATTAATTAGCAGTAATATTCTATTATGACAAACACTCAACGATATTTGTCTAATGAAATTCAAAAGTGGTCCCTGACCTGTGGATCCAATATGATGACATCTATGTGTCAAAACTCAAAAGGGAATCCGGAAACTATTTTAATTTTCTAGTTAACAATTCAATTCTAAGTAGCTTAATGGCGAATTGAAATAAACATAATAATTAACATATATATTTATAGGGTAAAAAATAGATTGTACTCCGATTAAGTATCTAACGGTCAAAAAAAATTTTTTCTTAAAGAAAAAATTCATTCTTTTAAAAAAATTAATTTTTAAATATATTTAATAAACTAAACCGTAAAAAAATAAACTAAATTCTAAAAGTACTTGACCAAATTTATTTTAATTTTAAGAAAATAAATTACTCCAGGATATCTAGTGAAGTGGCAAGTGCAAAAACTAAAAATCTTGAGTTCGAATGTCAACAACACACAAGATAACGGCTAAGAACTAAAAGAAAAGGTTGAACATATTCCATATTAATTAGCGTTTTACTTTTTTTTTGGAAGAAAGAATTTGTTCCATATATTAGTTAACAGTATAAGATTTACAAAAGAGCAATATTTATCTCCTATATATGCTTTCGATAGATTATAATCCCTCCCTCACTAAATATAAATCATTTTAATATATATATATATATATATATATATATATTTGTGATTTTGCCTTTTATTTTACTCTCTAGATAGTTGTACTAAGGATGTTATCATTATCTTAACTTAGGAAAGAAAAAAGTCATTTTAGACTAATTCTAATTCAAATCTCCTGTTACCAAACAATTCTTAAGCGATGTGCAAAACCTTAAAAGCGACTTAATTTGGAATGGAGGGAGTAGTTAATTAGACATTTGATGAAGGTATTTATATATTAATCCTCTAATAATATACTCGATCTGTCACTGAACATAAGTCAATATAACAAACTTTTCTTTATCATTAATTATAAATCATTGTTGTTAGTTAATTAACTTTTTGAATTTATGTTTTCTATATTATTTGATGTTCAAATTTTTTAAAGGGCGATTAGATCACATTTTAGGAAAGAAAAATGTTATCTTAATATTTATAAAACGGCAGCTAATGATTTATATTTTGTGACGGAGGGAGTATAATTTTTTCTCCTATGCATTTCCAAAACAAAATAATTAAGAAAGCATAAATTTGTTTGTATCTCTATTAATTAAGGATGTTCATTTTGGCTGCCTAAATTGACCATCATCTAATAGAAGATATTTAGTACCCGGCTAAACATGGAAGCCGTTAATTGCTTCCAAGCATATATTTTTTTCCAAGTCAACATTCCATATATGTAAATGTTTTTATTGGCAAATACGTAAACGTTTCTATTATATATGTATATATATATATATATATATGGGTAAAGGTTGGAGTGTGGGGCGTCGCATACAACCTACATGTGTGACACTTGAAAACGATGTCGTTTTGGTATGAAAAAAATATGTGTAATAAATAACATAGTGGAGCAGAGTGGCTAGATCAGCCATGGGAACCAGAAACGAGACCAACAAATCCCAAATCCCAGTTCACCAACACCATTCAAAGTCTTAGATCCAGTTCCCCATCACCAAATTGAATATAGTCCCAAATTTCATTCGAATCAAAGAAAGAGAGAAGGAGAAAAAGTAGTACTTAGACACGGTGAGCAAAGTGGGCTAACTGTGAGCTCCCTTCACAGCATCGATACAGTATCGATGCCATCCCGACCGAACACTTATGTAGCCCTCACTCTGCTGGACTCGCGAGCTGCCTTCGCAATCCTGGCGTAACTCCCCTCACTTTGCTTTGCTTTGCTCCGCTCTCACCATTACATTTTCTTCTTAATATTTTTTTTTTAAAACGATGTCGTTTTCGTTGGCGCACACAAGCATGGTGTGTGATGGTGCACATCTTAACTATTATATATATATATATGACCACAATATAAGATTAATTAGGAGGAAAGAAATGAAAGCATGCAAAACCCTAACGAAATATTGTGTTTATAATTTAGAGATTGAAAATTTTAATTTTGATTGATTAAAGTAAAATGAATTTTAAAATCCTAGAACGTTTTAATTAATCGTACATTATTATTCCAATTTAGAAGAACAATATATGAGGGATTGCGTCATCACCTAGCGAAAGTCACGGGGGTCACACCATAAAGCCTAGCGTAAGGGTTGCCAGTGATACTTTATTTATTTATTTATTTCCTTTTTTCCATAAAATATGTGAAGAATAATAATCATAACAAGACTTAAGTGCCTTTGTTTTTTAATATATAAAAAAGTTAGAGTTTGAAAATGATAATTTTGCTTGAATTAATATTTTATTTATGTTAATGTTGGTATTACGTATCAAATAAAATATTAAATAATTATAAATAAAATGAGAAATTAGAAAAAGTCAATTTGCTCTATTCTTAAACAAGCAACTATTTACTTTTAAGTAATAATAATGAATTTAAATTACGAAACTAAAAAATGATAACTGTTGTAAAGTTCTTGATTCCTTTAAATTAGCATACGGAAAAATTGCCTCTGATTTAAAAATTCTTTCTATTATGAAAAATCAACAATTATATATTAAATGGTTGTCAAATCACCAACATAGAGTTTAAACTGATTTAAAAAGAAAAGGGGAAAGGGGAAAAACTTTATGTTTATCCTCCTCCTTGATATACATACTTTTCCCTCGCACAAGCACCCCCTCGCCCCCCCCCCCCCCCCCCCCCAAAAAAAAATAAAAAAAATAAAAATAAAGCACTAGGGTTTGGGAACTTTAGGGATCAGAATGGCAAAAGAAAGTGTTTAGCCCTAGAAATTATTAAAGACTAGGGTTTGGGAACTTTAGGGATCAAAATGGCAAAAGAAAGTGTTTAGCCCTAGAAATTATTAAAGACTAGATATTATATGACCGTTCTAACCTTTTTGAATCATATTTAGTATTGGATAGATAAATAATATGTAAGATTTTAAAATTGAAAAAGAATTTCATTTTATTTGCCAAAAAACAAAGAAAAATTGACACATTGCAAATGTGATGGAGTATGTTTACACCATTATTTAACAAACCAAATGAAATCCTTTAGGGCTTCTGCAGTTAGATAATTACATAGGGGAAGAAAAGGGCATAAGTCTTGTCCCTAGAAGCTAAAGAGAAAGGAGAGTTTTATCCACATACAGTTGGCCAAAAATTGGGTCATGTTTGAAGTGTTCCAGTAGAAATTCCTGAACGATCAACCTAATTTGGGAGTTCGATTGACCAAATGAGCTCAAAATTTGCAATATTAAACCTCACACATAGGGGTACAAAATGGTATAATTTTTCATTGGAAAACGATGCATAATTAGGACTAATATGGCAATCTGTCAAGAAACAACACTTACACTTTCACCTGCAATTTACCACTTCTAAAACTCCTTGATTGTAAATACATCGAATCCTCCACCATCTGCAAGGTCTCTACTTCAGTTCCCTCCACCATCCATTACCAGTCCAAGCTATCAACACCACCTTGTAACCCTCTTTCCATAGGCAGCAAAGATTCTTAGCACTTAGTCGATCTTGCTGCCCAAGAAATGATTCATTCTCCAACTACAATCAGCTACCCTATCTCCCTTGAACTAGAGGCTCCATCATAGTGTCCGAAGCTCTATGATAAGCTTATTTCATGTACCTGTCTTCATCTCACCTGAATATAGTGAGAGATGGATGATTAGATGACTTTCTCAAGCCATGTAATACCTCCATTTTACACTTGCAATATGGAAATAGTAGGGAGATGATTCATGGCGGAATCCCCAAAGGATTCTGCTTTGCATAAGAATTATATCTTTCTTCTTAGGTCAAACTGGAAATAAAGGTATGAAAGCATGCTGGGCCTTTCCTTATTAATTGGGGGAAAATTTATGAACATATAATGATATATTGTATGTTTATAGAGAACACATTTAATATATGATATCTCTGGAGATAATATTTTTTAATGATATCTTTACTTATATATTTGTTAAACAAAATGATATGATTAGAAACATAATTATTTTGACCCCACAATACCCTGAACCAGAAAATGGTATCAAAGCCATGAGAATTATAGAAAACATTTAGATAATTATAATAGGAACAAATGAATTAATTGATTTATTCTTTAGAAAAATAATATGTTACGAGGACACAGATTATAATAGTGAAGAATTAGAACATTCTACTTAGAAGCCAATGATGTACCCATACTGTTTTATAATGACCATATAATAGATGATAGTGATTGGGGATATAGATCTATAGATCTATTAAGAAATATGAATTCTGAAACATGTGATAATATCCTATATACGATAAAAGAAATCGATAATAAAGTATGCAATTGTGAAATAGAAAGGAGATTTAGGCAAAATAGGATGGATTATTTAAGGATGATTGGAATAGAAAAAGATACTTTAGAATTAATTCAAAATTATAAAGAAGGATATGGACTACTTGGGTAGATTTAAAAGAAAAACAGTGAAAAAGACATTAAATTTACTAGACATTATAGACTATCTCATCTAAATGATTGAGTATAAAAAGCTTGAAGATAAAGAATGTTTATTAAAAATGGATAAAGATATTATAGAAATTCAAAAAACAATAATCTACTTTGGAGAACAAATATTGCAAGAGATACAAAAACTTAAGGAAATCATAGATGATAAAAAAATTATAGAAACAAAAAAGATATTCAATGGATCTAAGATCAGATAATTAAACATTAAGAACAAATGAAAATACCTGAATTATATGGAGGATACAACTTAAAATGGTAAATTCGGATTTTGAAAATAAAGTATTTGATGTAGATAATTTAATTACATATATAGGAGATCTAACTCTACAAGATGATAATCCCTTTATTAATATAAAGCCTAATCCGATAATAAAGTCAAAAACTACATGGAACCCAAATATTATTGATATTCCTGGAACAAGTGCAAGAGGATATGCAGGAGTAAGTTCTAGTATTTGAGCAGGAGAAACATATACTCCATTAGGAAGCATGAAAAATGAACTAATTACTCCATTTGGAATTTACCTTGACTTAGATTGTATTAGTAATGTAGAAGAAGCCATAGATAAATGGGAAACAACATCAAGGATAGCCATGACAATTAATAAAATGGATTATGATGTTACTAAACATTTCATTGAGAGAAGTCTAGTTAATAGCACTTTAAGATTTTGACAGAATATAGATGAAGAAACCAGAAGAAGAATATATGAAGTAGATGATAATATAGCTAACCTTATATCAAGAGCTGTAGAAGCCATAAGATTACAATTTGCTGGAGAAGGAAACTTCTTAAAAGATCTAGAACAATAAATAAATATATGATTGCACTTTTAAGATTACAATTATGTGATATATGTGAAATAGACAAATATATTTGTGTCTTTCAAGATTATTATTACCATATATATAATAGAGTACCCGATACACAAAGTTATTTTCAAATGTTTTTTACTAAGATACCGGACCTTTGAGGAAAAAAACTCATTGATACATATAATCAAAGAACAACAAATACTCTAGGAAAAAGAATAACATATTTAAAGATAAGTTAAGTGAATGGCGTGGAGATGCGATATTAGCAAAAATGACAAGAGGATTAAAGAAAAGAATCTCTTTATATTTTGATAATCAAAAGATGCCTCTTATGATAGGATGCGATAACCCTTATTATTATAGTAAGATTAGACGAAAGTATAAAAAGAGGAAACAATAAAAGAAAAGGTATTTTAAGAAAAGAAAAGAAAAATATTATAAGAAAAAGGTATATAAAGGACCTAAGAAACCTAGTTATTTAAGGAAGAGAAGGGATAATATATCCCCTAAAGAATGTAAATGTTATTATTGTCATGAGATAGGGCATTATGTTAATAAATGTCCGAAGAAATTCGATAGGAATAAAAAGAAAATAGAAATTGATGAAGATATAGAAGAAATGATACCTCAATGAGAATTTATCCAAATAAATGATTTCGAAGATATAGATGGTATTTTTTTACACAGAGACACAGAGTACGAATCAACCTTTGAAGATGAGTGAACAAAGCATAATTGGTACTAGCTCTTTGGGAGATATCATAGATAACTCTACTGAATATGCTGGAGAATATGAGCAAGAAATATAAATAGATAAGAAAAATTAAAACATATAAAAGATGAAAGATTTTCTTTATCAAACTATTCTTGATTTAAAGTAAATATACTTGAAAAACTAGGCATTAAGCCAAGAAAGCATCATCTCTTTTATGGATTGAATGTTCACGAAAGAGCACTAGAAGCTTCTCTTACCTCTAATAAAGTTATGATACCCTTAGTATCTAAAAAGGATATACAAGATAAATTACAAAAGAAAAGCCCAAAATTAGAAATACATTAGGATGGATATACATAGAAGCAATACAAATAATTATAAAATCTATTTTCAAAGAAGGTTTAGATACTCCGATAGATTTGGCCATAATGGATAATAGAATTCAAAACAGAGAAGAAGTCTGTTTAGGAATTTTAAGAGGTAACCTACAAGATAGGAAATTAAAATTCAATATTTACCCTAGGATTTCTTATCATCTTCAAGATAAAGATTTTGATAAAACTCTAGGTTCCAATACAAGATTTTTAACAATTATATTAGACCTTATTCAATCACTTATATGATATCTTACATTATGTCAAATACTCATCATTCTAAATGTTTTGTTATAAAGGATACAATATATTTTCCTTACTTATTTAATGAAGTAAGTCAGATAGAGTTGCCTATCCTACCAAAGATAGAAGAAATTTAAAAGACTCCATTAGATTTTGACTGAAGGCCAAAACCTTTGATAAACTCTAATCAATTCATGCCAATATTATCTTTTACCTGAATAGGAGTCTTTAATAAGTCTTTGAGTCGACAATATTCCTCAAAATATACAGAATTTCCCGTAGATGCTAAGGATGATAATTTAAAAGTTATAAGATAAAAGGAGAATATTTTGATAGAATACAATTTTCTCCTATAGATATATTAATAGATACAGAGGCAAACGGAAATTATATTAGTCACAAGTTATGTACTAAACTAGAAAAGTATCAAATTCAAGATACATATCAATATAAAAATTTTAATTTAGAAATCCATAAGATTAATGAGACAGTAGAGACCGTATTAAAATTTGTAAATGAAACTATTCCATTAAGACTATTGATAAAAAATGAAGGATTTAATGATACATTAGAAACTATGTTAAGAATAGCATTTTTAGACAAAATGAAACCTAATCGTATTTCTTCTTATGGAATAAGGATAACCCATAAAGAAAAGTTAATTTATATACTAGGTGACAAGTCCTTATAGTATTTATGTACCTGTAGGAATAACCTATAAAGATTATAAGGCAAAATATTTTGCTGTCTATATAGATTGTGGTGTAGGATCTGTTTATGTAAATCAGATTGCTTTCCTAAAGAATACCATCAAAATTTAAGACCAATAAAAGGCCTTCATATTTCTAACAATAGTATAGAAATCGATAAAGGAATAGAAAGACCTATTAAAATGTCCCTCCTTTTATTTCCATAACACCAGGACTATGATAACAAGTCTACTTATTTCTATCATAAGTGTGAAATAGTTTTTTGAAGAAAATTTCCATGCCTTGAAGATATTCTTAATCCAATAGCTCTTCTATAGTGAACATATTTTTCTTCAAATTTAATAAAATCCTTTCTCCGTACCAAGTTGGATCAAATGATAAAATTTGTTTCTTTCTTCGTCGTAATAATTGGGACCCGTTGATAGAAACTTAAGAATCAAAACATATTTTGTGGATATCGTAGGATTATTTAAATAACAATCTTTAACTCCTTTAATCTAGACAGGCAATGCACTGATGTCTGGAAAATCTGGAGATGTCATAAAAATGGAGTTTATGACTCCAAAAGCATACCAATATTTGATATCCTTGGGAAAAGAATCCTGAAGATAATTAATATTCGCATACATCCCAGAAAAGTCAATATATGTAGTATTAGTTTTTGTTAGAGAGTATAATTCTCTAATTATCTTATTTTGATTTTTTGTTGCAGGAGGTAATATATCCATTTTTCTAATATTCATCTCAGTAGAAATTCTTGCCTTCTGGGGTCGCAATGAGATGCCTTCAGATATATTTTTACTTGTTGATTTTGTGACCTTAGTTTCTTCTGAAGTAAAACCTTCTATCTTCTCAAATTCAATCTTTTTAAACAAATTGTTAGTAATATCTTTAGCTATGGTATAATTTCCAATTTTTTATGTTATCATCGAACCTTAAGCTAGCAATAAGTCTTTAAATTCAAGAGAATTTCTCGAAAAATTAGCAATGTCAATAATCTAATAAACATTATGCTGTATTGATATAACTTCTGACTACAACCAAAAGTTCTTTTTCATTTATAATATCTGGATTGTATATATGTAAATGTTGTAGAACAATACCTACATAAATTCTCTGCCATCTTATTATTAGAAGAATCATATTCAATCTTTTTAAAGACTCCACTCCATTCATGATCATAAACATTTGTTTCTACTATCAAATCATCACTATCTTTATATAATGTAACGTTGGTAAATTTTTACATTTGTCTTTTATATCACCCTCATTCCATAGGCAACAAAGATTCTAAGCACTTAATCAATCTTGCTTCCCAAGAAATGATTCCTTCTCCAATTACAGTCAGCTACTGCATCTCCAACTGCAGTAATGAAATGGGCTGGTAGACAAGCTAGAGCCAGGCCCACTCCTAACAACCATTTTACTTCGGTCAGAACGATTGAAACGTCTTCCCCCAAAAGAATCCTTGATAGGCTGTACAAGGAAGGTTGAAGAGGCAGAGAATAAGATCAAGATTGTTTAATAATTTTATTTCCATAATTAGATAGAATTTTATTTAGAAACTTGTTTTATTTTTTTATTATTTTCTTCCTAATTTTTATTTCTTAGTCTGATTAGGAATACATAACTTAGTTATTAGTAGTTTACTTGGTTTCTATTTCCTAGTCTGATTAGCAACATAGAGCTTCTAGTATTATAAATAAGGATGAATGCCTAAGAGATAGGCAGTTGAATCTGCTATCAATAATATTTTAGAGTTTTTTCTCTCTTTCCTTGTGAACTCAAGGTTTTTTTTTTTCTTTTTTTCTTCATCCTTTAACTACTTTATATTGAAGTTTGATTATAGGAGAAGAATTCTATTTTCGTAGTCTTGACCTCTGATGAGTTCAGAAGTTAGATTGATGAAAAGCCTCAAACTTTGACAGGTTATCCAAAGTTTGAGTTTCCGAAAGTTTTCCGAACTTGTTGTTGTTGCGCTGTTCATCGGGGTAGTGTTCACCATCACTGTTCCGGTATACTGTTCACTGCCACTGTTCATTGGTTTACTACTCACCTTTTCACTGTTCATCTGAACTAAAAGTTACAATTTTTCTTGAGTTTCTGTTATTAGATTTCTTCAAGAATTTCTTATTTCTCAACCCGCCACGTCCATCTGCATCAGTTGGTATCAGAGCAAAGATCTGAGATGTTGGGCAGAAACATAGATCCGACTGTGGCTGCAATTTTGGATGAATTGCGCAGAAGCAAAGAATCGCAAGAAAGGGATAGGGAAGAGCTACGACAAGAGATCCAAACCCTATTAGTAATGGTGCAATGATTGGCTGTCCAACAACCAACCGTTCAACCTGAACCAGCCATTCAGCCTGAGCTAGCCGGCGGACAGGAAGGAGAGTATGACAACAGCGAAGAGGAGCTTGAGCCGCCACCCAGAGAATTGGTTCCAAGGGGACTACCAAGGGTTGCGAGACAAAGAAATTACCACCTAGATCGTGAGCCAGTAGCTCTGCGTTGGGATATGGGGTTCAAATTGGAGATTCCCGTATTTTCCGGCAGTTTGTCGCCCGAAGAGTTTTTGGATTGGATGAGTTCGGTGGATGAGATGTTTTTGCTAAAGGAAGAAGGTTTCGCTGGTTGCTATTCAATTCAAGGATAAGGCAGCGGCATGGTGGCAATCTTTCCGTTACCAACAATACTTGGAAGGACTTCCTGTTTTGGATGATTGGGATGAACTGAAAGGGAGATGCGGAAGGAATTCCTGCCCTACAACTACCGGCAGACTTTGTTTCAAAACTTGCAAAGTTTGGCGCAGGGATCTCAGAGCATGGAGGAATATACTTTGGAATTTATCATATGGTGGCGCGGAATCAGTTACGAGAGACTCCCGAACAATTGGTGGCCAGATATTTGCATGGCCTTAAACCGACAATTCAGGATGCTTTGCAGGTGCATACATTTAACACAGTGACAGACGTTCAGACGAAGGCAAAAGTTGTAGAAAGGAGTTTGGCCCGAAATAGTAGTAAAAGTGCAGCATTTGGAAGGGGACCTATTCCTTCCTCTTAGTCACGAATTATGTCAACCAGCAGCATTCCATTGGCACGAACTGGAGGTCCATATGTGCAGTCATCATCAAATCGAAGTGCTGGTCAGCCGAGTCAAGGAATAGGTAATATTCCGATAGACCTACTTCGAGTAAAGCAAATATTACTTGTTATAGATGTCCACAAAAGGGTCATTATGCGAATAAGTGTCCAAGGGTCAGGTCTCAGCTATTGATACAAGACGATGTAGATTGTGAAAATGATTGTGAACTTGAATTTGAGCCAGATGATGTCAATGAGGGTTGTATATTTTCCCCAGAAGATGTGAGGGAGGAATGTTTGGTGCTTAGGAGGATCTGCTTTGCTCCTAAGACAAATGAGGATTGGAAGCAGAGGAATATATTCACCACCCGATGCACCAGAGGAAACAAGGCCTGCAAGGTGATTATCGACACAGGCAGCTGTGAGAACGTGATTTCACTAGAGGCGGTTCAAAAGTTGCAACTCAAAACCGAACCACATCCTGAACCGTACAAGTTGGGATGGTTAAACAAGGAGACTGATGTTAGTATGGGGAAGCGGTGTCAGGTTGAATTCTCTTTCGGACCCCATTGGATGCTACGCATTTGTTGCTGGGTAGACCTTGGCAGTATGATAACCGCGTGACGTATGAAGGCTATACACATTGCTACACTATCAATAAGGGGCCAAAGAAAGTGGTATTACCACCTATGAGGGAGAGTCTGGAGGAAGGGAGGAAAACGATTATTTGTGTTCCAAGGAAGGAGTTTGAAGAACAGGTGAATTAGGCTGAGGTATGTTTTGCACTACTGTCCAGAACACTGGAGGTTGCAGATGGAGTTGCGAATAATTTGGAAGTGCCAAAAAAGGTGAGGGAAGTTCTTCAAGACTTCAGCAATATGCTTCCGGATGACTTGCCACTTGGGTTGCCTCTGATACGTGATATTCAACACCAAATTGACTTGATTCCAGGATCGGTTCTTCCGAACAAACCTCATTATAGACTATCTCCATAGCAACATGAAGAGTTGAAGCGCCAAGTAACTGAGCTGCTGAAAATAGGATACATCCGTGAAAGTATCAGCCCGTGTGCAATGCCGACTTTGCTAGTGCCGAAGAAGGATGGTAGCTGGCGAATGTGTGTGGATAGTAAGGCTATCAACCGAATTACAGTAAAATACAGGTTTCCGATTCCCCGATTGGATGCCATGCTGGACCAATTGAGTGGAGCTGTACTCTTTTCGAAAATTGATCTGAAAAGTGGTTATCATCAGCTTCGAATCAAACCCGAAGACGAGTGGAAGACTTCGTTTAAAATGAAGGAGGGGCGGTTTAAATGGGTAGTCATGCCATTTGGCCTATCCGATGCACCGAGCACATTCATAAGGGCGATGAACCAGATACTCAGGCCTTATTTGAATAAGTTTGTTGTGGTTTATTTTGATGATATTCTAGTATACAGTCGAACAGAGGAAGAACATCTACAGCATCTTCGGTTGGTTTTGACCACATACGCGAACACAACCTGTTTGCTAATTGGAAGAAATGCAACTGGATAACGGACAAGCTGGTTTTTCTAGGGTATGTTGTCTCAGCGGAAGGAATCCTACCTGACGAAGCCAAGGTTAAGGCCGTCCAAGAATGGCCCGTCTCGAGGAGTGTCACAGAAGTCCGATCTTTCCATGGATTGGCGAGCTTTTACCGTCATTTTATCAAAGGGTTCAGCGAGATTATGGCTCCATTAATTGATCTTTACAACGCTAAGGAGTTCAAATGGACTAAAGCAGCACAGATTGCATTCGACACTATCAAGGAGCTTTTGAGAAGTGCTTTGGTTTTAGCATTACCTGACTTTGAGAAGGTTTTTGAGGTAGATTGTGATGTGTCAAAGGAAGGAATTGGAGCTATCTTAAGTCAAGAAGGCAGACCAATGGCGTATTTTGGGGAAAAGTTGGGAGGAGCGAAACTTAACTACTCAGTTTATGACACAGAATTGTACGCCATTGTAAGAGCACTACAATATTGGAGGCACTACCTCATTCAGAGGGAGTTTGTGTTGTACTCAG
>JAOXNR010029808.1:0-23054 GCA_028571225.1 Parsonsia alboflavescens | reverse complement strand
TTTAAAGGGACCTACTAGTTTGTACCTAGGGTTAGATTGGAGGTACCCTACACTAGTCTTGTTTAGTGCCAAGGAGAAACCGACCTTGAAGATACATCTAAAGAGCTCCAAAGAAACTAGAACCCTATAGAGATGAAAAGGGGCAATGAACTTGATTATTGTCCACACAGGGTTGAGAACAAGCCTAGCAATGGGAAAATTCCAAAAATGCACAATGACAAGAAACAAAGGGTGCAAATGAGGCAAAAGAATACCCCCTCTGAGGTTGGTTAGGTGAAGGACTATGTGTCCATCATGACGACTATTAGGGTGCTCAGACTCTATAGCAAGGACTTTGTCCTCCTTATTTGAACCCCCCCCCCCCATTGATTTGAAATTTCTCAGAGGGTCGTAAGGAAGAAGATGTGGAAAAAACCTCTAATTTAAACTTTACCGGTCACTCGGGCAGCCTTGGTTGAAATTAGGGGCAAATAAAATACCTAATTCTCTGATCCTGCAGGGGGAAAAGGCTTGGTAACCTCTCCGGAATAGAGAGAAGGAGTGCTAGAAGCAAAAGACTAGGAAAAAGACACAGAAGACATTCTAAGAATATGAGATTTTTTTTTTCCCAAAAAACAGTAAAGGGAAGGGAAAAGAAAACTCACTTGTTAATTCCTGGGGGATTAAGAAAAGAGTTGTTCTGAACCCTAAGTTACTCACCGGACAGAGGAAAGAAATGAAATTCGAGAAGGAAGTGGATGATGTTGCAGAAAGAAAATTCTATAAGTAGGAGATTCCGTACGCAAGAAAAGAGTTTAGGTAAATCCTAAAATCTTCAAAAGCATCCTAATTTATATGAGATAAGGAGTCCTTTGGGTTGTTGAAACGGATGCAGTATGCCAGGAACCTAGGTAACTGGTAAAACTGACGAGGCACGTCACCTCCCAAAACTAGCAGTTATAGAAAAACGGCGCTACCTTTTAGAGATCGCGACTTAAATATGGTGATTTAGGAGTCACGACCTCTTAGTTGGACGGGCCTAAAGGGGGGTAAGGATGGGAGAAACGGGTACGATCCAGATAAGCCAACAGTAATGAGCTTAGGCCCCGACCCTAATACCTGAAAGTTAGACTGACGAGTTAAGAGGAAAGGTGGGCAGCAATCTCCTACCACCGACCTCCCTGGGTTACCGACCTCCAAGATGAGCTCAAGAGAGGTCTCACCGGACAACGACCTTCGACCCGGTGAGCTCCAACCAATCTCATACATCTTATATGCCATGACTAAATGTGCGCAACTCTCTATGAACCTATAATCATTCATTGCGATCTCCTAGAAGAGATAGTAGAGACCTTCAACATCCATGGGCAGGTTGCGAAGTTGGTTTGAATTTCGTTAGCGAGCTTGTAGCTGTCTACCAAAGACGTGCATGGCAAGGTATCCCAACTTAGGGAAACTCAATGATTCTAGGAGCAATTGGCGGGATACGATGTGATCTCATAGTTATCTTAATTGTCTACTGTCACTTAATTGAAGAGCCCTGATCAAAGAGTTAACTTACTTTATTCGATATATATTATTGAAACTCACATAGCCCAAAGGACAAGAGACAATAGATTGAGATAATTTACTTAAGGTTACTCTCTCAGAATACTGACTTAGGCATTGGAGTTATTCGTCGGATGATAGCCCACTCCGATGACCTAATCCTTTCTTCCCCGGTTGTGGTTACAGACGTCTTGATGGTTCGGGGTGACCCAAAGGCTATTTCTGAGCTCCATCACTCTTCAACGTGGACTAATTGTGGCATCGAAATTATCCTTAAGGCAACAACTCATTCCGATGATTTGATTTGGTAGTCAAAGTGACCCAGAGATTAGTTTGAGCTCCATCAGAAGATAAAGAACTTGCTCTCTCTATATTGTTCACTTGATTTTCTTATGTTCCTTAATTATAATATGGTACATTACATTGCTGAAGCAATTGACAATATTCTGCACAATATTCACAAGTTTCACATAATCCCCAATATCCTTATCTAATACATTTTTATTTACCACATTTTCAATATAATTTTCCTTATTTCATAAATATCTAAGGTAGTCCTTACACCTCATCAGGGATATACAAATAAACTTCTCCAATGTAGCACCACTCTGGCAGTGGTTCTGAATTTGATCGTGTTATAGAAACACCATATGACTCTATTTTCCCAACCCATCCCTCCCAATTCTGGTAAATATTTTGGGAAAAAATATCAATTTGAATGACATTAGGAATGCAAACATTAATGTCGATCGAGAAGGAAAGGACTCAAGAAGTAGATGAAAGAAAGATGAAAATCTATTTCTAGCGGATGGTGTGATTAGGGTATATACAAAGGGTACTCAAATTTTCAATAATGACACTTGTCACTTAATGGGGCTGTAACTGCTTCGCATTATATATACAAGATAATAGATAAATTTCCCAAATATTCTTTTTAAACTAATTTTAGTGAGAAGAATAAAAAAAGGGATTATCTTGATGTAAACAATAAAGTTATTCAAATTCCCCAAGGTCTTGTTTATTTACATAAATTATTTTACATAATGGATGAAATAAATATTAAAAACTAGGAGTTGAACCCCTAAGGAAAAAAAGACAAAACCTTAGACAATTATATAAATTCGTAACACTTTGTTGAAAGAATTTCATTCACTAGAAAGACTCCTAATCCTGCACTAAGAACAAAAACTGTCGCAAATTTTTTTGGAAAGAAATAAATTAGATACTCTTTCCGCCATTGTTTTCGCAACTTACAAAAGGCTTTT
This sequence comes from Parsonsia alboflavescens, assembly GCA_028571225.1. Lineage (NCBI taxonomy): Eukaryota > Viridiplantae > Streptophyta > Magnoliopsida > Gentianales > Apocynaceae > Parsonsia > Parsonsia alboflavescens. Next base: position 20,262 of record JAOXNR010029808.1, on the reverse strand, counting down.
CGATTTGAGGATTTTTCCTATTATGCAATACAAAATCAATAAACAGTAAAACAAGTGCTGATTACTGAATATGTACAATCTTGTTAGGAATTCCTCCCTGGTATGGTAAAACCAACTCTTTATCGAAGTCCTCCTGTGTACAAAATGCATTCTGACTGCTGTTGACAAGAATTGCCGCAGAATGCCCCAAACAGTAAAAAGGGAAGCCAAATGAATGAGAAACAAAATGTACTTTTCTATCCTAATTGAAGTTATTTCTTTTGTTCATCCTCTACTCAGGAAGAAATTTGTTCACAAAGAGGCAGAAAACACATTTCATACAACTAAATTAGTTAGTAAGCTCAAAATACAAGGTTCAATAAGAAAGAGAAGTGAGGACTACACATGAGAATATTAAAATTTGTCCCAAATTACCAGTCCTCATATCCATTCAGAAGATTGTAACTCCAAAGTGAATTAAATGATGAGAATAAGATTTGGGGTGAAATGTACTTCATCAACTTTCTAGAATAGTCATTTGATCTATCAACCTCCTTTCTGCAACTTCCTTGAGACCCTGTACGACGGTGGTTAGACACAATAAACTCAGAAAGAAATTTGGAACAACAAACTGCAGCCTCCGTGCACAGGCATACTAGGTGAAGTAACATGCAAATCAACAAAATCAAATTATACTTTATAAGTTGAATACCAAGATTTTTCCTTTTTAATCTCTTACAAATAACATGGGGTTCTGCACTTCCTATGGGATGGGACAAAATTGTTAATGAAGATTTTCAGTGATTTTGCAGACCTTTCCTATTTGGAAAGTCAACAATTTCCCTCTTTCACCTCCATCCCCCTCCCCCCAAACAACACACGAAGGAGACTTGGGGCTGCCTGGGAAAGTTATTGGTGCCTTTCAGCTGTTGCTATATCAAAATCACTCCATAATAAGTATTGAGTTAAATAAATTCCAATCCAATGGTTGTAGTGTTCAAAAAACTGGAATTCATCATTCAGCAAACCCAAAACACATAAATGTTATTGATCACATTGAAATATTCAAATGTGCTTCTGTTCGAAATATTATCAGATCATCTGTGTGCATTGCCTGCAAGTGAAATTCAAGGGTGAAATAAATACCATGAGCCTAGGAGGAACTGAGCTGCCAACAAGTTTGAACTGTGCCTGGAATGAAATAACAAGGGTCAATACTTCGTGAGTGCAACATATTCTCTGAACGGAACGAATAATTTTGGTGGTGACTTAGCAGTCAAGATGAATTTGAAAGGAACAGAGTGAGGGGTTTCACAAACCTTGAACTTTTCATCCAATTTTAGTGGTTTCCCATTAACGAATGCACAAATAGCTGCAACACCGTGATTTATTAAATCCTGTAGTAACAACCAAGTATGTAGAGTTATATCAGTAATCAAAGGAAAGACATATAATAACTAGAAGGTTCACAATTTAACTAATATTGGGATATCAGGTCCAAACACAAGAAGCACTTCATCTTAATTATTGCCCTCAACCCCTTTCCTGTCAACGAAATAAAGACAAAGCGGAAAGTTGGGGCTGATAAGTTTATCTGAGCCCAATATGACCTACTGTAAGTCATCTGGATGGAAAGTTTAACAAGAGCCTATTATTTATAAAAAATTACCCCAAGAAAAAAAAAAAAAAAAAAAAAAATGGCTGGAGTTCTGTAACTGCTTCAAAACAATTAATTAAAGAGCCAAGCATTTATTGCCCCTTCTGCATCTCAAAGTTAATTTGATTAGGTCAATAGATTTCCTCACCTGATTGGATTCTGACCTCAGTAACCTGTCATCCTGCCACAATGAACTAAATACAAGTGTTATCAGGACAAGATAAAAGGTTATTGAAAGAACTGAAAACATGTCCACTGCCACCCATGCTCCCCAAGGGTGTTGCTTTTAGAAAATGTCTTGTCAACGTTTAGAAGTCAAAAGAAAGTATTCTCCTTTGGTTCATTACCTAAATGCTAGCCTTAAATGAAGCATAAACTGAATTAACATTTGACAAACATTGAGCAATGAATCCATTTGAGAAATATACATCATATTGGCAAGTATAAGATAGCTACACTCAAGTAAATAGCTACATCATATTTGTGATCAAAACGTTTCAGTGTAGATGCTTGTTATAAATTCAAACCAGTCAAGAAACACAATGTCTAGAATAGATACTGATATGTTGTTTCTAATGATGCACCAAGTATTTCTCCAGGCTTTCCACATCAGAATTATTTGCTTACCCACATAAAACACACTTGGAATTAACTATTTTCTTTGGATGAAAAAGAAGAAAGTTGTCCAGACAACCAAGTAGTTATGTCAAGAAAACCTAAACCTTATAAATATATTTCCACCATGGTTGTGCCGTGAAACCGATCCTTAGTTTAAAAACATCACCAAAATTCTCACTTCTTTTGACTTTCGTCATCGGATTCCCTATAAAATACCTTCCACCCAACCAATTTCAAAAGGAGATGTACCATAATTCCACTGACTAGTATTGCAAGGAACATCTTAGCTCTTTCTGATAGATTCTGTAGTAGACTATCTCACACACACACACATATATAGAGGTATTCCAATAAGTAATATTATGACATATATTTTGAAAATAAAAGAATACTGACCATGCCTGAAACCATCCTGTGCAAGTCATCCAAGTTACACATAATTTGGGAAAGATCAGCATGTGCGTCAGAAACCTGCTTTGCAAATTTATGAAACATTTTCAAGTTATTTCTAAAACAGGTGAACCATTCTTTCTATGTTTTTGCACTAATTTCATAACCAATATTGTATATTATTAATCATCCATCTACCAGATTCTGGTCGCTCAAACACAGTCATAAAGAAAGAAAGAAAAGCAGTCCATATAACTCTAACTCACTCTTAATTTCCTTTGACATCGTTACTTGATCCTCGAGTTTGCCATCCAGGTTCTCAATTCTGAGAGTCAAGTGCTTCTTTGTTGCCTATAGCCAAAAAAAGAAAGATAAATGATTTTAGATCAAATAAGAATTTTAATAAATTCTAAGACAATATATGACACAAGATGAACATCATGCACCTTATACTTGTGACCTGTCAAGTAAAAAAAATTTCCCATGCCTTTGTTTACCCTCATTATTTAACAGAGATGTTTGCCTCATGAAGTTGGTCATAAATTTTATGATCCATTAATAGGACTAAGAATAGGAAAACTAACACAAGAAGTTGTTTCAATATTAAAATAGCATATATAGAATTCCAAACTGGAAAAATTACAAATCTCAGATTGCCAAAAAACCTTCTGCAAGTAATCATTTGGACAACATGATTGAATGAGAAACTGATGAAGACCACAAGGCAGGAAGGTAGAACTCTCCTATGAAAACCAGCTTGCCAAGGGAGGGTGCCCTCCAACCTTATAAATTCCACTTCTTAGCCATCACCAACCGATGTGGGATCCTAACAGAAACCCATGTCAGAGACGATGCGGGAACAATGAGAAATGCCTTTTTGCGGTAAGGTAAGTGAACAGAAAGAAATGGATATAAAGAAAGTCTGTTATTTGCCTGATAACCTCCTTTTAACTGTTGGGAAGGCGAAGGTGTGTTTTGAATATAGTAGCATGATGGTTAAGAGAGCAGACAGATGGAATTGAAGATGGTAAAATATTTACACACAAGCTCATGGATCAAAATCTATGGAGTGTCTACTATCAGTTCTTTTGCACATACTTCTGGACGCTTTTGCACAGTTTACTTAATATATTGTTGGGGACAGAGACACGTCAGGACATCATGGAGAGCAATTACTTGGATCTTATCTTTGCTTCGTTTTTCCCTTGTCTCTATCTATTGTACATAGGATTTTTTGTCGTAGTTAGGATGATAGGAGTTTTACTTTATCCCGTTGTAAGGACTAACATTCATTATGGAACCCATAAAGATTCATTTTTGCTCTCTTTATTTGCAAAGTAACAATAAAGGGTGGAAACCAGTAATATGTACTTTTATGAAATTAAAAACAAAAACTCTCACGGATACTCACTAATTACCAAACTGAGAAAGGATAATGGGACTTGTTGAAGAAGAAGAAGTCACACTAGAAGAGAAGGTTCAATTTCATGGTGATTTAGTTTGTGAATACATCCTCAAACAAGTTTACGGGAGGGAGATTAACAAAGGAAACAAAGAGGTACTATCTATTATTACAAAACTTTAAGATTCAAATATTCCCCTAACAGAAGGCAACTCTTCTCATCATCCTTCACTATAAAATGTGAAAAACAAAACAAAGCATATTTCTCATAAGCTGATAATACCATTATTTGGTCAAAAGTTCACCTCAATGTGACTTCAAGACTTTGCTGTAAAGACTGTAATTAAGAAGTTTCACCAAACTAACTATGCAATATCGTTCAAAAATGAAATCTATGAAAAGGTCTGAGTAAAGGAAGAAACCATTAACGCCCCAAAATAAAAGAAGCATCACAAACTAACTAATTCCACTTCGTTCAACAGGACAAATTATCCTTTAAACTAGAAAAATTTCTCTCCCCACACCTCCAGGCCTCCTCAGCTCATGCCCTGGTGGAGGATTAAAAAGGGCTGATTAGTTAACACTTAAACCTTGAAGAGAATTTGACTGAAGCAAGATATTGATTCTAAACTTCTACAATGTTATTGAAGATTGAAAACTACCAACAGAAACATCAATTGAGTTGCCCCTACTTCAGCATCCCCACATTCACAAGAAAGGTCAACAATGGGTGAGACTACCAACGAAATTATTTTAGAGTTTAATTGTTCGTACAACCAACCTCCACAGGGAGAAGATAACAGAAAAGGATGGTTGTGCAGGAATTTTCCAAAGGGAGCATCAATATTTTAGGAAATGTATATTTGGCAATTTAATTGATTCAGTCAATCAGTTAATAAGATGCAGAAAATGACCACATAGATGAATATGCCAGAACACTACGCAAAACTAACAGTTTCCTTTTCATCAGGTAGTGATTAAGATTAAAAGAAGAAGGTAGTCACATTCAGAGCCATCCCCATGCAAGAGTTGATAAGTGAAGAGAATTGCATGGAAGATCAACCAAGTAACAGGTTGTAAAGAGAAAAGTAGGGGACAAAAACACTTACAGCAAGAGCATCAGAAACATGCTCCAGATGCTTTGTCAAATTAGCAACAGCATTTGCTAAATTCTGTTTTGTTACATACATGAGGTCTGAGAATGAAATACCCTAGCGTTTGGTTGTGGATAAGAAATATACAACATTTAGTACCTTGAATAGAACAAGGAAAATAAAATCTACAAAGGAAAAACAACTAAACTTTGAAATTGCTGTTTTCAGATGAATGAATTTGGAAACAACAGAAACAATTTTATTAGGAAAGAAAAAGAAAATCTAAAAAAAGCTTGTTTATGTACCTTCCACCACATGTATACATAACCCAAGGTTACAAGAGCAGCAGCAGGTAACACACGTGATGCATGGACTAGAGAGAGAGAATGAGAATAAAGAGCAAAGCAAACAGAACATACTAAAACTTAGGTTTGACCAAATTAAGATAGAAATATTAGCATGGGAATGATGTATGATTTGGTAGATTCTATCAGATAATTTGAAGCAGAATCCATTGTAAACATACCATTTTGCCCTGAGCCACCATTAAGGATCGTAATTGGTCGAGCAGAGGCCATCTGTCTAATTTCCATCGCCAAGCGATGTACCTGAAAACAATCAAGTGAGAAATCCCAGAGAACTTGTCAAGGGGAAAGACAACTCTTTGAGGGTTGATTTTGTACCATCAGATCAACAAAATTTAACCCGATCTTATATTTTCCGCAAAACATATCGAAGATATCTACTTTATACACTGCAAATAGTTCATGAAATCAAAAACAATAACGAAACTTCTTACTCTGCATGCTTGAACATGAAAAATGTAAGATGAATACACAGAATAATCATGAGAAAGAGCTATCCATGCTCATTGAAGTTTGGGATCAGATCCTATGAACCAAACTTTAAAAAACCTTCAGCTATAAGTGTGCAGTTTTTAGCAAAGTCCAGATCAACAGTTTATCTCATCAATTAAGGAACAAGAAAGAAAGGGAATATCATCAATTTTTTCCTTTTTCCTTTCTCTCTCTCTCTCGTCAACTACCAACAGTATCTCCTATGTTTATAAACTTTCTTGCAGCTCAGAAAATCCCTAACCTTTCGACCCAATATTTGTATAAAGAAAAGTAAAATTGGTCATATGTCAGAAAGAATAATTTATAAAAAGCAAAGCTTTCTGGCAGTGGCTTTATATCATCGGAATTATTACAGGAATATCAACTCAGCATTTGTGCTTAAAACCTTGATCTATTTGGTCTATAGCCCAACCTTTCAGTGAAGTTTGCAGCTTTCAATGCAAATTATAGTAGGTACCCTGTGAAATTTTCATATTTAACATATCTCCACAATTAAAAGTTTTGTATATATAACCAACCTGTGCAGCAGCAGTACCTTCACCTTCTGATTCTCCACCATCGTTATGTTTTTTAAGCAATTCCTGCAATGAAACCAAAGATATAATTTCCAATCATCCTATTAAAATGTTCAAAATGCACACATATACACATGTTTTTTTGTTCTTTCCTCCCTAAACATGTTAATCATGTATAAATAAATTTGTGTGCAAAAGTAAAATAAATACAGAACATCTAAGAAGAACAAAAATTACTTATATTTCACACTTGTTCGATATAAACAATCAGGCAGTCCTTTCAGAAGGCATCCTCAAGTAAGACATAAAAAATAACGACCTATGAAAGTGACCAGCCATAAAGGAAATTTATTCCCAACTATGCAACAAAAGCTCTATTCTTTGAAAAGGGCTACCTCCAATCCTTTCATCAAGCATCCTAAAGTAAAATAAAATATAGAGAACTATAAAAATTACCCACCACAAGGGAAATTTATAATCCAATTATGGTATATACTTATTCTTTGGAAACAGCTACTTCCCTCCACAACAATCACGATCTAAACACATCCAGAAAGCCAATTTTGGTAAATTTTTACTTCCAAATGCGCAAAATTAGTACAAGCATACCATGTATCACTGCAAATAGTTAGTTTCAATTACTAATCTCAGCAATTAGTAATTATATAGCTAACAACTAAAGATAGTGAGATGTAATTATTTAATTACTCATCACGTCTTAAAGATACCTGAAGTTCGCACGATAAGTCAGATAAAATGCCGTTTTTCGTTAGTATGGTGCCGCCATATCCTACACAAGCCATACAGGGGGAAAAAAGGTCAAAGCTCGATATAGGGGAATAGAAGAAACATCAAAAACCGAAGCTGAATATTCGACAACATAATGGAAGTACCTGTACCGGCCAAGATAAAGATTCTGGAAAGACTTAAACCAGCTTGCATGGCCACGGCTGAGAATTCAATCACAAACAAAACCTTTCTGTTTCCCTAAACTCTCCTTCCGGACATAGGATGGAATTTTGATTGTGCCGCAAGAAGCTTGAGTTTATAACTTTATATCCGTTTAGAAAAAATCCGGTGAAATCTGGGATTTTCACTTTATATAAATATATTTGAATTATTGGCCTAGATAGTCTTCAAAAGTATGACAGTTTAATCATCTTGATCTTTAAGTTTTTTTTGATCTATTTAGTCTTTAAACTATTATTATTTGGTTATTTTAATTCTTTTGACGATCAATCGTAAGTTGATCAAATAGTAGAAGATATTTAGGTAATTTCACTGTTCATAAACAGTGAAATTATAAAAAAAAAAACAAACTCAGGCATTATTATCTTTTTCTCTAATAGTCTCCAACGACTTGTTACATATGCCCAAAAAAAAACCAAACTCATTTCATTGTGACTGTTCATGAACAGTTAATTTTTTTTTTTTTGGTTAAAAATGTCAACAATCCCAAAGCATGGGCTCATCCAGATGCCCAAAAAAATGTAAATTCGAAACAAGGAGTCAAGGAGGGGTGCAGGCCATGCTTGGCCCTCTCCATCAACAGATGCAAGGAAATCAGCTAATAGCGGGAATTCTAAACCTCAAATATTTGTAGATGGTAACAGCTCAACATCAGCTCTAGGTGTTCCCCCTCCTCTAAAGCATGGTCGGAACTGGAATGGTAGAGCTAGATCAACTCAGTCCCTGGAAAAGGTTCTCATAGGAACTCAAGATCCACAAAATCTCGAGCCTGTTCATGAACAGTGAAATTTTAAAGAAAAAAAAATTTACAGGTCATCGAAGACTTCTGAAGAAAAGATGAACAATGCCCGAGTTTGGTTTTTATTTATTTATTTTTAATTTTTTCATTTCACTATTCATGAATATTGAAATGACCTAAATACTCTCAACTATTTGGTCAACCTACCATTGACCGGTCAAAAGATCCAAAATGACTAAATATTAATAGTTCAAGGACTAAACAGGCCAAAAGAAAAAACTTTAAAGATCAGAATGACCAAACTGCCATACTTTGAGGACTACCTATGCCAATAATTCAAAATATATTTATATTTATATATTCTCTCTACGTAGTGTTTTTTAAACTTGAAATATCAACAATTTTACTAATAATAATGAAACTATGATTTCAATTTAAATGATTGACCGTTTTATATGTTTATTTGAATGTTTATATTTATTGTTAGAATTAAAATTTTGAATTATATTCATTGGAAAAAATAAAATTTAGGTAATTATTTTCTGGCGCTCCTGAACATTCACAAAATTTGATTTTAACCCTCAATTATAAATTGTCTGGTTTTAACCCCCCAACAATGAAAAGTTATCAGAATGGGCAATCACAGCTATTTTGGATCTTAAGCCCCAAAAGAAGACCCCCATATGCCTTTCATGTACCAATTTCCAAGGATATTTTTTACCTAAATTACACCTCAGAATGGTGCCATTTTATTGCCTCATGAAATCCAACAAACCACCTATACATCCTCACTTTTCTCTCTCTTCTTGGCTCCTTCTTCTGTCAATTCCCAGAAATGGAAGACAGTCATGAGAAAAAATTGGGGCCAGCTTCCCAACTATGACTATGGCAGATATTAGGCAATAAAAACCTCATGGATAGACAAAAATCCTTTAAGAAGATTCGTTGGTTGCAGTGAAAACCAGGTGAGTTAAATCTCGTTTCCTTCTCTCCAAATTTGTACTCTTCTTTCTTCCTTAGCACTTGTTGTTGTATTGAATCTTGCTGGGTATGTTCTTTGAAGGGTCAAAGTTGTGATATTTTTAATGGGTGGATCCAGAAATGTGTGAAAGGTCATTGGAAGTCATTCTCGATTTACTAAGGAGGATAAGATGCATGGAGGCGGAGATTCAACTCGTTGGTGATAAAGTGAAAGAGTGTGAAGAAAGCCTTGAAGAATTGAAATGCCATAATCAGAGGCTGGCAATGGAGAACAAGAAATTGATGTTTAAAATTCGGTGTATTTTTATTGTTATTGGGATAATGAGTTTGATGTATATTTTTGGGATGATTCGTGGAGATGCAATAAGTGATATCTATGGTGGTTTTAGACATAGAGTTATTGGGAATGATTAGGTTAAAATGGGTTTGGTTAGTATTTATGGTATGGTGCTGGTTTTATGTACGATGGGGTTGATGTATTTATTGAACCGACAATGCAAAATATGGTTATGTATCTTGATGCAATTTTTTGTGATGACAATGTAAATATTGAGAGAATCTTGATGTATTTTTTTTGTGTTGGTTTTAGACTTTTGTTTCATAGACAATAAAGGTACCATTTGAAGTTAAACAAAGGACACCAATTGAACATCAACAGAGGACACCAATTGAAGATAAATAGAGGACATAGAGGACACTAGTGCATGAGAAACTGGGCAACATAATTGCCTTTTTAAAATCAAGATAAATCACAATAGCCATCGCATAACAATTCCTTCATCAGTTCGAATACAATTTATCTGCACAAACAAAACATTTAACAATGCATCTTATCAATCCATCTATCCTCAGATTAGTTAATAATGCATCAGCACTATCCATAATATTTCAAAACTATCCACAATATCCAAACCATGCAAAATCATCATAAAAACAGCTATGTTATGTTCTTTTAATTAGCATCCATCCAGAAACAACAATTCTAGACAATTCTTCCATCTACAAAGGTACATTCATAGTCTTCAACTTTTCCTAGGCCTTCCGGCTTCCTAGCACTTGAGTACTTATTTCTTGGGTTTTCCTCTCCCAACTCAACTCTAGAAAAAGCTTCATGTCTAAGAGGTGTTGGCTTGGACCTGGTATTAATGCCTGCAATTGTACATCCAGCTTCCCCTTCTGCCATTAACTGTCTTGTAGATTGCAATAAATTAGATGAAATCAGGCATCTTGCAACATAACAAGACAAACGAAATAAACAAGCCGTTCATAGAGGGCAACAAAATCATACTCTTCTTGGTGTTTGGGGCTCTTGTGATTGATTTGTTGTCCTCATTTCCTATTTACCTTGTCTTGTTGTTGTTTGGGACCTTGAGTGTCATTTTTGGTACTAAGGGGCACATCTTGTGTCTAACAGGTATTCACCATTTCTCTTGTTGTCTGCACATACAAATACATAATATAATTACAATTAATTCATGAATCTTTTTTAATCAAAAGTACAAAATAAGCAATGCCTTTTTTGGTGGCCTTGGTTGTGCAGTACTTTGTGCAGTTCCATGTCCTTGTTCTTGCTACCCTAATTGTCCCTTCCTATCTACCCCTATTTTTCTCTCATTTGTTGCCCTTTCTTTTCACCCATTTGTATTTCACCACCACATTGCTGGTCACCATCCATTCGCTGCTCACTACTACCATTAGCTTGCTGCCCATCATTTTTCTTGCAAGTGCTAATGTTATGGCCAATTTCACCACACTTTCTATAATGTATAACAATCCTCCTCTTGATTCTCCTAGTCTTATCACTCAACTCTTCGAAGCTCTTTATTCTACCCTTCTTTAGTCTATCATACTATTTAATTGATATTGGAGCTTCCAATCTCACCCTAGTTGTTTTTCATCATTAATACGCAATAGTACATTGTTATAACATATTATGAATCTTGTTATACTATAAGATTTGTCAACGAAGTCACATGGATCCAAATTCTTCTTATGCATAGCAGCATGGTATGCCACTAAAACCTACCCCAGACAACTACGAGTTAACCTCCTCATGTCTATAATGTATTGCTCCTTTGTTGGCCTAGGTACTTGGTAACCATCTTCTCCACTCCATATTGGCTTCCACTTCCTTGACTCTATGATTCTTTGATTTATAATTTCTTTTATTCTTGGACAAGGACCAGATCCCTTCTTTAAATTCCAAGTTCTTCTACGCTCTATCCTCTCCATCAACAAGCATATGATCTTCTCCATCATGGATATTATATGACTCTCTGATCAATGAGTTGAAGGTCTTTGAAATGTTGTTGCATAGCAAATTAGACTCAGTGTGATGGCAGAAATAAGCCCTGCACCAGCACTCAGCGGTCGGTCCATTTGTTACCCAACGATAAGCATATGTATCATAGTCCTCCAAGCTCTTCATTGTAGCTTTATGAAAGTCCTCATTTGTTGCACTTGCAATCTTCCATATCTTGTATTTCAAGGCTTTTCTCCTTATGCAATTTCTTAAAGTTGTAGTACATGTGCAACATACAATACCTATGAGTGCATTGTGGTAGCACATAATAAAATGCTACATCAAGTCCCTAAAAACACCACAAGTTAGTCAACAATGTTTTGAAACTAGCAGAACTTTAAAAAAAAAAAAAAAAAGAAAGTCAGGACAATCACCTTTTGTCTAGCAGAAATGATAGTCTAATCATGGCCTTTACGTACAATGTCCAAGTCATAGGACAGAAGTTCAAAACACCAATGTCATAATTTTGCAATGCATACTAGTTTTCCTCTAAACCAGTTATCAACTCTCTTGCTATTGTTCTTGCAGAATAAGCCTTGAAACTGCTAATCTCTAATTTGTACTTTTCATCCCCCCTTGCCTTATAAGCTTTACCAGCATGTTTCTATTTATTTTATCCTGTCCATGTATTTTTTGGCTTTCCACTTTGAATTTATTAGTGGATTCTTCTATTGGTGATTGCAATTAGTGTGATGTAGTCTCATCTTTTTGAATACCAAATCAGTACTTCCATCCAGTTGCAAATTGGGATTGGGCTCTTACATCTAGCCCTAATCCTTTTGGGTTCGTTAGGCTTGAACCTCACTACTTTCCCCTCCTTTATCAAATAGTTCCTAACGGCCTCTTTGAATTCATCTACACTTGTAAATCTGACACCCACATCAAAGGATGGATTACCAATATCCTTTTCAACATCAAGGTCTTGATAGCTATCTCTGAAATTCTCTGCATCATCATCAAAACCACCTATGCTATGCAAGTCATCATCAACTCCTTGAAAATGATCAAAGTCTTGTTGTTCATCTTGATTTTCTTTTCATGCTGTTCATTGCTCATCCCCTAGCTCCTCGATCACATTTTCATCTGCCAAATCATCATCATTGTAGTCATCATCATCAGTAAAATGGTCCACGATATAATCAGAATCTAATGAATCATCAAACATTGATAATTTAATCTCAGTCCCAACACCTCTTGAAGTCCTTACACCATTAGACCCTAAACTGCTTACCCCACCAGCCCGTGATCTTCTTAAGGTCTTAGCCCCTGCATTTCCTAAATCTTTAGCCACTGAACTCCCTATCCCACCAGCCCCTAAACTTCCTACATGATCAGCCTCAATCCTTGAACTTCCTACATTTCTAGACCTTGAACTTCCTATCCTTCTAGCCCTTTATGTCCCTACACCACCAGCAATTATTTCAACCTCTTTCCTTGCTTCTCTTACACCCTCTCTTTCATCTAAACTAGCAGCCCTTGTGCCATTCTCCCTACCTACATCTTTTCTAAAGTCACTTGATTGTAAAATATCACATTAGGCCCCAACATTCTCCCAATCAAAGTCATCACAGCCATAATCACCAGAACCTTCTCTCTTGCTTTCAATTTCATCAATTACTTGAATTTCTGGTAGATTAAAAGTTTGCTAGGTAGCACTAGCTGCTTCACTCTACTCTACAAGCTCTTTTGTAACCTGAGTATCTCCCACAGCAGTTTGGGACGTAATCTCTTCAGTAATTGTGTTCACTGTTTTCCCTTCTTCTGGGATCCAAGGAAGGAACAACACACCTCTACCCCTATATCTGGTCTTCTTTGGTTTCTCAACAACTATATGTTCATCTTCTAGTCGCTCAATTGTAATTGCAAAAGGAACTTTGCTTTCTTTAAACTCGGGTGCACTCTTCTGTAAGTCAATCACCTTCTCAAAAGTGGTAATGTGACCAAACAGCTCAATAATCTTCACTCTCTCAACAAGATCAGTCATTTTCTTAACTTCTTCATTTTCATGGATAGGGACTAGGCTAGTCTACCTAAACTTGGCTCATGATAAGAGAAGATTGTGTAATCATCACTATCCAAGTGTCCCAGAAACAGCAAATGTGAACAAATTTCCTTGTGCGTGATTGTACCTCTTCTGCACCAATCAATGTAATTTATCTTTCCCCTCTTATGGTTATCTCCTTAGCAAAATAAAGCTCGTGATATCCTTTTAGAGTAAATTATTCATCATCCATATTTGTAAAACAAGAAAACTAATTATTAGAGGGGACAACTGGGGTTCACATGTCAAAAATAATAGCACCCTAACAAAACACAAAAAAAATTGTTTTTTCCCTGGCCCCGCAAATCAGGGATGAGATTGTTCTCAACAAACCCCACAGAAATAACATTTACAAAAAAGAAAAATTTCAAATTTATACATGCTATGAAAAGAGGGGGACAAAATTTCCAACTTTTCTTACTAAAACCAAGCATAAAGGCAGGATTTACACAATGAAAAGCTATCTAAGGTGCATATACATATCTTCAATATCTAACATAGCAATTCTTACCATGTAGTGAGTATGGGACAAAATAATCTTCATTCAATCGAACCTTCCATTTCCTCAAATCGAGGTGCTCAGTCGTTTTTTTTTTTTTGGTCAGGGAGGAGTGTGAACCTTCTTCCGTTTGTCACGCCTTTTCTTACCCTTCCTTTTACCCTAGCCATTGGAATCTCTACTACTATCGATAATGATGGGACCTCTTTGAGTTCCTTTGCTCTGTCCTTCTTTGTTCTGTTTTCAATAGGCATGAGACCTCTTTATTATAAGTTCAAATTGTAGGAATTTCACCCCTTCGAGATAATGTTTGTCTATTCTTCGCAAAGATGGAGGTTTCTGGTAGTTTTTATTCGAATGGGAGTAAGGGAACTGAAGAGTTGTTTGTTCTCAGAGTTTTTTTTCTGTTGGATATGCCCTAAGAACATATGATGATTTTAGTTAGTTGGCATAACTTTGTATCATGGTGCTATTTATATCACAATATAATTTACTTTTATATCCATGTTTTATTAAATAAATTATGTAATGTCCTTAGAATAGTTTATTTCTATTCTTAAAACTTCCCCAGTCAAGTGTTATTGAGATTAGGATATCAATTACACTCTGAGACTCGTATGTGTTGATTGATGACAGCCGTCATGGATATGAGATATCATATCATCACATAGGTACACGTAGAGTATCGTGTACTCTATTGACCCGCCATGAAATCACTTCATGGATTGTTATATGAATGTCATGAGTGATTTTGTTGTGATAATTATGTCTCATCTTTTGACTTGAGGTCATCAGAGATTCCTGCATGAAAGATTGCATAATGTGATATTGTCAAACATCACTCTTAACTGAGTGGACAATAAAGGCATGTATTGAATATGTCCTAATTTGTGCTATGAAATGTTGAATGATCAAGATAGGATTTGTCCCTCTTATATAACAAGAGAGTGGTGTCTAACATTCTTGGTTGAGTGAGATTATGAAATGCATGGCCATGCTCAAATAAGTAGATACGAGATATTTCTCTACTTCGGTTTAATTGATCTACTCAGGGTTGAGAATTCAAATGTTGAACTTTACGAATATGACACTTTCCATGACTCGTGCTCAGTTATGATTTCTTGGACAAAGAGATTAAGATATGTTATTTTTATCACGGAAGGTTTTGTCTTGTCACCGACATTTCGTTAATTGGATAGCAATAATGTGTTGCTGGACATCGCTTATTGTACATGACATTAAATATCGTTAATGTCAAATGCCAATTTTATGAAGACCTTGGGACTTAAACGTAATTAGCTAAAGTTGTTTAGGCTAATTCATGAATAGGAATTAACCAAAATATAATTAAGAGTTAATTATGTGACCGAATTGAATTTTTCCAAGTTCGTTGAACTTGAACAAATTTTTCTTAGTCACACTCTGATAGGTCTCTTGTTTTGAATCCAAATCAAAATTCGAAAATAAAGATTGATTTATTCAAAAGACTTCTTATCATGAAGTCTTCTAGGGTTTTTCAAACAGATTACGCCTCTCTCTTTCTGTAAAGTTCTTTTTCTGTCAGAGTGTCTGCTTAAAGAAAAATAACAAAGAGTTCAGCGAAACCGAAAAACAGTATCCACGATTGAATCTAGCAATTCAATCGTGTTTTTCCCGTTGCTATGTTCGTGAGAAGTACATTGGAAGCAAACGTTCATGTGACGAAGTAGAGGCAGAGGTCAGAGACTTTTTCTGGTGACTGTAAACAGATTCCGATCTTCTATCTGAAAAATTGAAAAAGGTAATGTCTGTACCTTCTCTAGACTCCCTTCGATCGATGCCTAGAGGAGGTCTGTTTGTGGTCTTCCCTTCAGATTTTTTGCAAAGATGGAGGTTTTTGGTAGTTTTGATTCGAATAGGAGTAAGGGAATTGAAGAGTTGTTTGTTTTGTGATGGTTTTCTGTGACAAATATAGAGAGATATTACAAAATGGTTTAGGTTGAAAATACCCCTGGAAATTGACATGTGAATGGCACATGTGGATCTTTCATTAGGGCTTAATGCCTAAGAAGGACGGCAGGACCCGTTTTGATAGCTTTTCATTGTTGGAGGCTAAAACAAGACGATTAATAATTGGGGGCTAAAACTAGATTCTATGAAAGTTTAGGGGTGCTTCGAAATAATTATCCTAAAATTTATTTATAGTACACCAATAAACATCCAAATTTATAACAAGGCTTAATGACTTATTAAACCCTTTATCTTGTCATGACAATCCCATTTAGCCTTTAAACTTTTATTTTACCTTATTAAGCCCCTCAACTTGTTATAATTATTCTATTAAGCTCTTAAAATTTTATTTTAACCTGTTGAACTCTTGATATATCGCAAATCATCTACATAAAACCTTTTAATCACACAATAGGAGCAAATTAGTTCAAATTTCAATAGAAATCATAAAATAGATTTTGATATTAGGTCATACTTCAGTCAAAATGTTGATATAATTAATTTAATTATTTCAAAATTAAATTTTACTTATAATAAATTAATAAAATAATAATTAACCATTAAAATTTTCAGATATTAAAATAATCATGTTACATTTTTATTATGAATAAATAACTATTATCTACGGTAAATATAATTTTTTTAAAAAAATTAATTTTTTAAAATTTAATTACATCTGGCCCATTAAAATGTTAACTAGTAAATTTTTCAATTTCACATTTAGTCTAGTATGAAAACATTGCTCTAAACTATTCCATGAGTAAAAAGAACGATTAGATAAATTAAAAAAAGATGGAAGATAAGGTAAGTTTATTATTTGAAGAATTTATATGAAAGATTTGAGATATATTAAGAACTCAATGAGTTAAGATAAAAGTTTGAAGGTTCAATAGGATGATTGTGACAAGTCAAAAGATTTAATAGATTAAAATAAAAGTTCAAGGGTCTAATAGGGAAATTGTGATAAAATGAAGGTCTTAATAATGCATTAAACCAAAAATAGTAATTATTATTCTATTGTTGGTCAGAATAACAACGATGTCTAATATTTCGAATAATTTTTTTTCTTTCCGAGAAAATTAATACCAATATTTCTTCCCAAAATCTATACCCATATAAATTAATTGTTTTCTTTCAACTTATACCCTAGCGAGTTACAGGAATCCATTTTAATATATCTGGCCACTTTGGAGCCTCTTTCGGCTAAAATAAGCATGGGCCTCTAAAATTATTTACTTTATTTTCCTTCTAGAAAGACCATTGGACTAATGAATGGGAGAGCAAGTCACATGACATTTAAATAATTACATTAGTTTAAAATTAGAGTCCAAGTCCCAAAAGTCCTCAATGAAACATTCGAATTAGACTTACTTTTCCAATCTCATTTTAATCGCAAAAAGAATAAGAACTTTCTTAAGTAACCAAGTATGAGAAACTAGCAACGAGCATCTAGTAAGTTGTAATCTTTCAAAATTTTGTTTTCGAAGATTGAATTTGTGTTAGTTTACGCATGAGCTCAAGTTGTGTCTTGAATTTCTTTCAATGGGCATGGGTAATGATTAGCGTGTTTAGTTTCTAAACCAAGCAAAAGACAACATTCAACTTTGAACACAACAAATAAGATATCCGGAGCAAGTATAAAACCTTCTCATCCAAAAACAACTATAAAATCCCATCATTTTTTTCAAATCGGATAAGGTAAGTCTTCATTAAGTCATTACCTTAACTTACAAAGACTTAAAAACTAATGCCTTGTAAATATATATTTATTTGCAATATTGCTTGGAGAGAGACACTCATTGAGATGATTGCAAAACTTTAGCCTCTTCAAAAGGTAACCTTTTGTGAATCCTAGTTAGGTGATCTAGGAACTCTGTAAACAATTCTCTTAACTGCATTGCTCTCTTGTACGCTTCAATCCCCGAGTGCCCCACTTTTAGTTCTCCTTCATTCATGTTGCTTTGTTGACACTCATCCTACAAGGTGAAATATCAGTTATGCAAAAAAGAATGAGGTTAAGAAATGGAACTAACAGATATTTGTTTGTAAATTATAATGAATTTACTTTTTTATCATTTCTTTTTTTATTTTTCATTTAAAGAAAAAAGGAACATACTTTTGGAATCCGTGTAAATAGAAAAGGACTCGTAATAGCAGAAATTCATGCAGCTGATCCAAATGCTCCATGCCACAACATCTTCTCAATAATGATCCATGGCTTGCATGAAGTGGAAATAAAAAGGACTTTAAGTTTCATAACCTAAGAAGAGTAAAAATAGAATCTTTTAATCCCTAATCAATAATTACCGAACAAATTATTGAAGGAAAAAAAAGATTTTCAAACTTGCTAATACCTCATTTACAAAGAAGAAAAATGTGTTAGTACCTTCCCTTTGCAGATACAATAAGATGGTTAGGGTTATTCAAGAATTGGAATTTCTTCTCAAACTCTGCTTCCGAGAGCAAGACAGTGGCTCCACTTGCACATAGAACTAATGATTAGCTCGGGAATATAAATGCTTATGTTGAAATAGATGTACATTTATGTATGAATACCCTAATTGTAGATGGAGATAAATCGATCTCCAAGTTGTTAACTAGTACAATATAATGACCACTATTCGGTCCAGAAGGCCGATCCATAACATCATCCCCTCCAACATAACTATTAGAATCACTCACCTAATCGTACATGACCATTACGATTTGCAAAGTAGAGGTAACTGCTAGTCCCCAAGCACTTAATTCGAAATCTAGATGAAATAGAAAAATGTAAAACTATAATTAAAGAGACTTATAAAATGATATATAACCATTCAGCAAACACAAGGCATTTTCAAGAGTTCTGTTCCTGATAAGAATCACAATAATAGAACTAGTGCAATTTTTTAAATGAGATTAAGTGACCATAGAGATATCTTTTCATCATCCAAAGGTACACACATATTTATATCCATGAAACATAGGCAATCTCAAGTATCACACTCTATAGAAGTAGATAATAGTTAACTTGCAACCACAGTAAAAACATACCAACATATTAATACTAAAAGAATGTGTCACAAACTAATATCAGTAAGAAAACATATACTATTAAGACCTGTAATAGACTTTTAAAGATTCGATTTTTCTTTTTAAAAGACTAGTAAACAAACAAATACAAAAAAAAACTAGAAAAAATTTGAGAAACATACCAAACAAAATTAACTACTCCTAATATGAAAGTTTGGTGCACTCCAAATGGTAAGAACACAACTGAGAATTGCAGACCAATTATCCAGAGATTGAGGTGTCCTGAACCATAAAACCAAGTCTAAGCTTACCTCAATCCAATACAAAAAGGAGGTTTCCACAATCTTTACATACAAATACATCTATAAAGTTTAGACATGGATTATTGTGTCTATATATATATATATATATATATATGGATTTGCTAAGGCGCGTTCCGGAACGTGCCTTAATGCCCGCTTCAATCGTTACCGTAACGGAATTTTTGCTCCGCTTGATTGTCTGCATGAGCGAAAACAGTAGCAAGAATTCCGTTATGGTAATGGTTGGAGAGCGCACCTTAACAAAACCCTCTGTTTTGGTAAGGCAAGCTCCATAACGAAATTTTTGCTCAGCTTGGTTGACTGCATGAGCATTGTAGCAAAAATTTCGTTACGGTAATGGTTAGAACGCGTAATAAGGTGCAAATCCCTTTATATATATATATATATATATATATATATATGAGAGAAAGGCTAGAGAAAGCAACGTTGCTTTCTCTAAGAGAAGCAACGTGAGCAACAGCGTTGTTTTGGATGAGGGGAATTCGGACAAGAAGTTCAGATCGGACAACGTTGTTTCCAGACAGTTGCTTCCCAATTCAAAGCTTCGCCATTCCCTTTTCTCTTCACTGCCGAGGATTTCATTCTTCACCATTCCCTTTTCTCTTCAGCTCCACTGTCGAGGATTTCATTCACCAGAAGAAACCCATGAAGCAGAGAGCAACTCTGAAAACGACTCCCGCAATGTTGACGACAGTGGTTTTCTTCATGGTTGGCCGACGAATCTCGATGTAACCCAGAAGAAAAGAATTTGACGCGGCTTTACCTATTGAAGTTGACGGGTGTTCTAGGTTTTGAACCTTTGAGGAAAATCTGAAAGCCGCGACTGAATCTTCAACCTTGGGCAAATTAATCTACACCGCTGCCAGTCTTCTCTCTCGATTCGAAGAGAAAATTC
>JAOXNR010029777.1:0-23063 GCA_028571225.1 Parsonsia alboflavescens | reverse complement strand
CGGGTCAGGTAAAACCCGCCCCAAACAGATCAAGTCAGGCCAGGTATCCATCGGGCCAGATCATTTTGCCATCCCTAGTATCCTTAGAGGTGAACAACTTTATGCTAATTGGAATAAATGTTTATTTTGTTTGCCTAAGGTTACATTGTCTCTTCTTGTTGTATTCATGTTGATGAAAGAAATGTCAAGGCAATCAAAGATTGGCCTATACCTAAAAGTGTAAGTGAGGTTTAGAGTTTTCATGGGCATGCTTCAATTTATAAAAGGTTTGTTCCAAACTTTAGCACAGGTGAGGTCCCCCTCATAGAAGTTATTAAGGCAAAGGTAAAGTTTAGATTTGCAAGTGATCAACAAAATGCTTTTCAATTGCTTACATCCAAACTTACTAATGCCCTTATCTTGTCCCTACCCAATTGCCAGGGTTGGGATAGGTGTCGTTCTTATTTAAGAAAAGAAAACAATTGTTGACTTTAGTGAAAAACTTCATGGTGCTTCTCTGAATTGCTCTACATATGACAGAGAATTGTTTGCATTGGTTAAGGAATTGGGGCATTGGCAACAACACCTTTGGCCTAGAGAATTTTTCATTCATTCCAACCATGAGTCCCTCAAGTATTTGAAAGGGCAATCAAAGCTAAGTAAGAGACATGCCAAGTGGGTGGAATTCATAGAGGTGTTACCCCACATTATCAATGCAAACGAGGTAAAGAGAATGTTGTAGTGGATGCTCTATCAAAGAGGTAGAACTTACTTACAACTCTTGATGGAAAATTGTTTGGATCTGAGCTTATCAAGGACTCATATTTCAACGATTATGATTTTAGGGATGTATTTGTTGCTTATGTGAAAGGTGCTCATGATAGGCATTATTAGCATGATGGCTTTCTTTTTGGAGAAAATAAATTGCTTCTACCTAATTGTTCCTTAAGAAAATTGCTTGAAATTGAGAGTCTTCAGCATGGCCTAATAGGACATTTTCAAATTTCCAAGACATTAAATACTAGAGCATTTTCATTAGACTCAGATGAAAAAGGATGTCATTGAAATGCATGATAATTGCATTGTGTGTGGAAAGGCTAAGTCTACCACAAAACCACATGGTTTTTATATGAAATTACCTATTCTTTATGCACATTGGTAACATATTCCTATGGATTTTGTGCTTGGTTTACCTAGGTGTAGGAAGGATAAGCATTCCATTCTTGGGATTGTTGATAGATTTTCTTAAATGGCACACTTGTTGCTTGTTCCAAAGGTCATGATGTTTAGAATGTTGCAAATTTGTTTGTCAAAGGTGCGGTGAGATTGCATGGGATTCTTAGCATTATTGTTAGTGATAGGGATACCAAATTCATGACCTATTTTTGGAAGGTTCTTTGGGGGGTTATTGGGTACTAAATTGCACTTTCCCACTACTTGTGACCCTCAAACAGATAGTCAAGTAGAGGTTGTAAATAAAACATTAGGATCCTTGTTGAGAACCATAATCCAAAAGAATTTGAAGTCTTGGAAAGAATACTTGCCTTTGATTGAATTTTCATAGAATAGATGTATGCATTCTTCTACTCATTTTTTATGCCCGAGTGTAGTTCACAGGCACTATTCATCAGCAATGGTACTGTTCAATGCTCAGAATGGGGTCAAATTTGACTGGGCAACTGGACACGGGCCAAGCAAGACTCCCCGCTCTGCTATGACGCAAGGCCTTTATCGCCCATCCAGAATTGTTTTGATGGACTTTTGGCCATTTTTATGTTTTTAAGGGTTTTTTTGTAATTTTGTTATTTTTATGGGAATTTTTGTAATTTCATTATTTTCAAATTCCTATTAGGTGTAGGTTTCATTTAGGGTTATAAATATTTCGTTTGTCCTAGTTTTCGAACAACTTTTGATTATTGATAATTTTCGACTTTGATCGTATTCTCGAAAACTAGATAGTTTTCACAAAATTTCCAACTTTTCTCCTATTTAGTTGTTCTTTTTGATATTTTTCTTACATCAGTTGGTATCAGAGCACAGGTTGCTTGAAATCAATGGTTGAATAGATTCGTGTTGGTGGTCATGGATGGCATCGTGCTGGAAGAGGACGTGGAGTCGTTCCTGAGGAACATGAATCGCCACGTCAATAAGACCTGCATGAAATCGCAAAATGAAAACACAAAGAAGGCAGATTCAAGACTTGGAGCGGCAACTGGTGGAGGCGCGGTTAGATGTTCAGTCCGAGGCAGGGGTGGAATCGGAGGTTGAGTCCGAAGATTAGGAGAAAGATGACAAGCCGTTTGCGGCTTTGAACCGGGGGCGACGTGACCAACCGGAATGACTTGGCCGACAACATTCTTCTTTCTAGAATTTCGGCATGAAAATCGAGATTCCCGATTTTGAAGGTAGGCTGCATCCTGATGAATTTATAGATTGGTTAAATACTGTTAAATAGATGTTTTATCATCGAGATTTGACGGAAGAACAAAAGATTAAGATAGTTGTGATTAAGTTGAGAAAGCATGCTTCGATTTGGTGGGAATGCGTTAAGAAGCAACGCGCAAGAAAGGGGAAGTCAAAAATTTCAACTTGGGACAAGATGAAGAAACTGCTGAGGAAGAAGTTCCAATAGATGCACTATCGACAAGAAGCGTTTATTGAATATCATTCCGTTAGGCAGTGTGATTTGTCGGTGGAGCAATACAATGCGGAATTTGATCGGTTGCGCATGAGGTGTGACGTCGCTAAAGAAGACGAGTAGAAGGTTTGAAGTTTGAGATTGCTAATGTGGTTCAACTGCAACAATACTAGAAGTATGAAGATGTTTACAGATTGGCTCTGAAGGTCGAGGGGCAGCTTAGATGGAAGAGCAGTGGTTTGGGATCTAGGGTTCCAAGCAGATTCCGGAACAAACCTAGTGGACAATCATCTTCAGCGGCGACGACGACGAATAAGGATGAAAAAGGTAAGGTATTGACCAAGGAAGGTTAGCATGGTAGAACTAGCAAAGAGGCGACAACGGCGGCTGCGGCCAAGTGATGTTTTAAATGTTAGAGTATTGGGCACTTTGTCGTAGACTGCCCAAACAGGAGGTTCATGAGCCTGTTTTTTACGACGAAGAAGAGGATCTTGAGGACATATAGAATGAGGAGGACGTAGTATATGCAGATTCGGGAGAACCCCTAATGATTTAGCAAGTGCTTAGTGTGGCAGCAGTAGAAGACGAGTCTTGGTTGCGGCATAACATCTTCCATAGTCAGTGTACTGCCCGAGGAAAAGTGTGTAACATGATTATTGATGGCGGCAGTTGCAATTAAGTGGTCTCGACAACAATGGTAGCGAAATTAGTATTAGAGATAGTTAAGCATCCGCAACGCCACAAATTGTCATGGCTGAAGAAGGGCAAAGAAGTTAAAGTCAGAAAGCGGTGCATAGTTCAGTTTTTGATTATGAAGAGGTACACTGATGAGGTATGCTGTGATGTTGTTCCAATGGACGGTTTGTCACATTCTGCTAGGGAGGCCATGGCAATATGATTGGCGAACGAAGCATGACAGGTTTCGGAACACTTACACTTTCAGCAAGGATGGCCAAAGTATTACGTTAGGTCCTTCAGATTTGAGGAAGAAAGGGGAAAAGGTTCTATCGTCCAAGGCTAATTTCCATGAAGAATCAAACAATGCAATAGAAATTTTTACCTTGGTTGTTTTGGAGCAAATTATTCCATTGCCGCAGGAATTTGCTGATGTGATACCAAAGGAGAAGCCTTCGGGTTTGCCACCTATGAGGGACATTCGGTACTATATCAACTTCGCCCATGGGGCTGTTATTCTAGATAAGGCAGCCTATTGCATGAGTCCTAAGGAGTATGAGGAGTTACAAAGGCAGGTGCGTGAGTTGATGGAAAAGGGGGTTGTCCGAGAAAGTATGAGTCCTTGTATAGTGCTAGCATTATTAGTACAGAAGCAAGACAGTTCGAGGTGGACGTGTAATAACAGTCGAGCAGTGAACAAGATAACCATCAGGTATAGGTTTCCGATCCCTTGATTGATCAGTTGCATGGGGCATCTATCTTTTCGAAGATAGATTTGAGGAGCGGATATCATTAGATTTGGGTACGGCCAGGGGATGAGTGGAAGACTGCGTTAAGACTCGAGATGGGCTGTATGAGTGGATGGGCATGCCTTTTGGATTGTCGAATGCCCCCAAAACCTTCATGAGGTCGATGAATCAGGTGTTTCATGCATTTATTGGCCGATTTGCGGTGGTGTACTTCGACGACATCCTGATTTTTAGTGTTTCGATTGAACAGCATCTACAGCACTTGCGAGAGGTATTTGAGTTGTTAAGGCAGCAGAAGCTGTTTGCAAATGTGAAAAAGTGTCACTTTTTCATAGATAAGGTGACGTTTTTGGGTTATGTGGTGTCAGGTGAAGGAATGCAGTTGGATCTTGCCAGGGTGGAATCTATTCTGAATTGGGAGACACCGAAGACGATGTTTAATGTCCTTAGCTTCCATGGACTGGCGTTTTGCTACTGGTGATTTATCCGAGGTTTCAGTTCCATCATTGCACCATGACTGACTGTTTGAAGGGAAGTCGATTCGTATGGATTGCCGAGGCAGATTTTGTTTTTCGATTGCTTAAGAAAAAGGTAACCGAAGATCTTGTTTTAGCATTACTTGACTTTTCTAAAATTTTTGAAGTACATTGTGATGCTTCAAGAGTGGGGATTGGAGGAGTGTTGAGTCAGCGGGGTAGGCCGGTAGCTTTCTTCAATGAGAAGCTTAACGAGGCAAGGCAGCGATATTCAACATATGATAAGGAGTTTTATGCGATTGTGAGGAACTTGGAACATCGGACACATTATCTTGTTTCCAAGGAGTTTGTTTTGTTTTCGGATCATGAGGCCTTGAAGTTTATAAATGGACAGCACAAGTTGAACGCAAGACACGCAAAGTGGGAAGAATTTCTACAAGCTTTTAGTTTCTCCATTCAGCACAAGGCTAGTGCATTAAATCAGGTGGCAGGTGCATTGAGCAGGCGACATTCCTTGTTGAACACAATGCAGGTCTAGGTATTAGGATTTGATTCGTTTTCTGAATTGCATAGGGACGATCCGAAGTTCAGGGGAGTTTTGAAAAAGTGTTAGACAGGGCACCAGCATTTGTTCATGATTCAGTCAGTTTTTTTTTCCAGAGAAATCGATTGTGTGGTCCTGATTGTTCGTTGAGGGCAGCAACTGTAGATAAGCTTCATGCCGGAAGATTAGTTGGACATTTTGGGATTGACAAGAAGTTGGCATTGGTGCGGGAGCATTCTTATTGGCCTAGGATAGAGCTACACGTGATTCGTTATGTTCAGCAGTGTAAGATCTGTCATATTGCTAAGCCTAAAAGTAGTAATGCTGGTTTGTATTTGCCATTGCCTGTTCCGTTGGCACCTTGGCAGGACATCTACGTGGATTTTGTTTTGGGGCTGCCAAGGACACAGAGGAACAAAGATTTGATTATTGTAGTGGTAGATAGATTTTCGAAGATGGCACATTTTGTTCCCTGCAACAAGACCATTGATGCTTCACAGGTGGCTAGATTGTTCTTACAGGAGATTAATAAATTGCATGGAGTTCCTAAGTCGATCACTTCTAACACAGATGTGAAATTTGTAAGTCATTTTTGGCAAACTCTTTGGCAACATTTAGGCACCAAGCTGCAGTTTAGTTCTTCTCATCATCCTCAAATGGAAAGACAAACAAAAGTGGTAAGTAGAAGTTTGGGGAACCTACTGCGAAGTTTGCTTTATGCAGTCCATGGTGGTGGGATTTTGACTTAGGGCTAGTAGACATGCTAGAGACAGGGCCACTCCCAACAACCATTTTACTCAGTCAGAATGATTGAAACGTCTTTCCCCCAAAGAATCGAGGTAGGCTGTTCAAGGAAGGTTGAAGAGGTAGAGAATAAGATTAAGATTGTTTAATAATTTTATTTCCCTAATTAGATAGAATTTTATTTAGAAACTTGTTTTATTTTTTTATTATTTTCTTCCTAATTTTTATTTCCTAATCTGATTAGGAATACATAACTTAGCTATTAGTAGTTTACTTAGTTTCTATTTCCTCGTCTGATTAGGAACATAGAACTTCTAGTATTATAAATAAGGATGAGTGCCTAAGAGATAGGTAGTAGAATCTGCTATCAAGTTTTTTTTTTCTTCTTCTTTCTTTCTTCATCCTTTAACTACTTTATATTGAAGTTTGATTATAGGAGAAGAATTCTATTTTCATACTCTTGACCTTTGACGAGTTCAGAAGTTAGATTGACGAAAGGCCTCAAACTTTGACAGGTTATCCAAAGCTTGAGTTTTCGAAAGTATTTTGAAATTGTTGCCGCCGCACTGTTCATCAGGGTACTATTGGCGTACTGTTCACCGCCACTGTTCATCCGAACTAAAAGTTGTGATTTTTTTTGAGTTTCTATTATTAGATTTCTTCAAGAATTTCTTATTTCTTAACCGCCACGTCCATCTACATAAGATTTGTTGCTACCAACGGCAGAATTTGAATATAATTGTTTAGTGAATTGGATGACGGGGAAGAGTCCGTTCGAGATTGTTTACGCACTCAATCCAGTTGCTTCACTAGACCTTAATCCATTACCAGTTCATAGCCAGTTTTGTTCGAATGTAGAGGAGCGTGCTAGAGAGATCAAGGAGCTGCATTCCCGAGTTCATGATCGGATCAATCAGTCGAACATGCAGTATAAGCAGCAGGTAGATAGGCATCAGAAGAAAGTTGTGTTCAAGGATTGCGATCTGGTTTGGATTCGACTTTGGAAAGAGAGATTTCAAGAGGGCAGATTAGGTAAATTGCAACCGCGTGCTGATGGACCTTTTAAGGTGTTGGAGCGGATTAATGACAATGAGTACAAGATTGACTTGCCGGGCAACTACAATGTGTCGGGGACTTTTAATGTTGTTGATTTGTCACCTTACCAATTCGAGGATGAGGAAGATTTTTCAGATGATGCAGCTGATGAAGCTGAGTCAAATTCGAGGGCGAATCTTTTCCCACCCGGGGTGAATGATGTCGGAGCACTACTCACGGGGCACTATTCATTGCTTGGAATGGGGTCAAATTTGACAAGATAACTGGAAATGGGCCAAGGAGCAAGACTCACCTATTTTTTGTGACGCAAGGCCTTTTGCCCATCCGGAATCGTTTTGATGGACTTCAGGTCGTTTTTATGTTTTTATGGGTATTTTTTGTAATTTTATTGTTCTTAGGGGTATTTTTTTGTAATTTAGTTGTTTTTAAATTCCGATTAGGTTTAGGTTTCATTTAGGGTTATAAATATTTCGTTTGTCTTAGTTTTCGAACAGCTTTTGATTATTGATAATTTTCGACTTTTATCATATTCTCGAAAAGTAGATAGTTTTCACAAGATTTCCAGCTTTTCTCCTGTTCAGTCGTTCTTTTTGATATTGTTCATGCATCAATTTTTCTCCATTTGAATAGGTTTTTGGCTTTAATCCTTTGACACCACTATATTTTAGACCTCTACCTTTGACTGAAGTTCATAGTCTAGATGGCAAGAGAAAGGCTAAAATGAGAAGAAAATGCATGCCAAGGCAAGAGAGAACATTCAAATGCAAAACCAAAGATATGCTAAACAACATTACGAAGGTACAAAGGAGATGAAGTTCATTGTTTGTGATTGGGTGTGGATATATTTAAGGGATGAGATATTTCCCCAATCTAGAAGGACTTAGCTTGAGCCAAGAGTAGATGGACCTTTCCAAGTAATAGAGAAAATCAATGACAATTCTTACAAAGTTGATCTTCAAGGTAAGTATCAAGTGAGTTCAACATTCAATGTTAGTGATATTTCCCCTTTTGAAATAGATGAAGTCGATTTGAGGAAGAATCCTTTCAAGGTGAGGTTGAATGATGGTGATCCAACTCCAAAGATATCTACCGGACCTATCACAAGATCAAGGGCTGCCAAGTTGGGACAAGCATTGACGATATTAGTTCAAAGAAGAGAAGAATTACTTGATTTTCAATCCATCTTTGAAGAGCTACATTTGTTCATAAAGAACCATCAAAGAAGGATTCAACTTGTTGATGATTCAAGGACTTGAAGGAGTTTCAAGTGAAGATCAAGATTCTAAATTTCCTTGGAATCAAGTGGAAGAAACATTGGAATGAAGCATCCAAGAGAGGAATGAAAACAAAGAAGAAAACAAGTGTTGAAGCAAGTTGGAAGAGCAATCGGCGCCAGTTAGGGCCAGCAACCCTCTGCCTGCAGTGAAGCAATCTTTCGAAGCTCCCCGATGTCACAACCGATGCCACAACTAGTGCCAGTCAGCTACTCGATTTTGTCTATCAACTTTTCTATTTTGGTCCTGTTGCGATTTTGATTTGTTTTGAATTGTTTAACTTGATTTTTTTCACTTTTTTGGGCCATTTGACTGATTTTAAAAAGTTATTAAAGTCCTTTGACCATTTTCAGACTTTGATTAATGTAACTTACATGTCAGACTAGAAACAGTCTCTGATTTGTAGGAGTCAATCAACTTTCAATCAAATTGTGAGAATTTTTTTGGATCACGCAATCCATTTCTTGAGTGTTCTTCTAAGACTCTTCTAGGGTTCTTAGTCTAACTACTTAGGGTTTTCAATACTTGGCTGGGGTGTTGAGTTGAATTGATGAATTCAATCCATTAGTTCATGTTGGAAGACAATATGGTCAATGGAATTATCTAGAATCGCTTGCATGAAGTCCTTGTAATTGCTGTCATTGTGGTGTGTGTTTTCAATTTGTGATAAACGAAGAATTCCCCTATTGAGAATCACATCAGAGAGGGTGAATGTGATCGCCCC
This sequence comes from Parsonsia alboflavescens, assembly GCA_028571225.1. Taxonomy (NCBI): domain Eukaryota; kingdom Viridiplantae; phylum Streptophyta; class Magnoliopsida; order Gentianales; family Apocynaceae; genus Parsonsia; species Parsonsia alboflavescens. Next base: position 14,204 of record JAOXNR010029777.1, on the reverse strand, counting down.
AATCCCATATCAAAATATGTAAAGTTATGGATGTATTGATAAGGATGGACCTAAGTACCCATTGTCAACTTGAAATATCCATTTTGACATAGCAAGGACAGTTGTCGAGTAGTTGGTTGTGGATACTGTCAGGTTCATAGTCGTATTTCGTGTGCAAGGGCCCAGGACATGACGGTAACTAAATGTCACACCCTACACTCGGGTGTAATATGCTGCGCATTAGACTAAACATGCAAGGCTACATAACTATTAACTAACTATACCAAAGAAGATAAAAAACATTTCTTATTCAAAGTAATAATCCTCAAAGCAAAAGTTAAGATTTACATAAATCTCCAAAACTAAATATGATACATGGACTCAATAAGTAATTCCTTTCCTAAATTAGGTGAAAAACAATTATACTTTTATAAAACTTATAAGACATGCATTCATTCAAGCACATTCATAATCTTCACAATAAAATAAGTTACAAACTAATTAGTATACCTTTCACAAATCAATTGAAGAAAATTCTTTTCATTCGCGTGCATAAATGCATAGAATTTGCATACAAACATACTTGTTTGGGTACATGCATATATTGAAATTCTTCAATGCAAGAACCAGTACTGAATATCCAACCCAACTTTATCCCAATCACGAGGACCATAAAACTTGCATGTCTTGTCTACTCACAAGCAAAAAGGTAGATTTGAGAACTAATCCATTCTTTGTGCAAGGAATTAGAGGATTCATATACACAGATCATGCATTCATACGTCATATCATTCATGCAAATCAATGCATAATATTTTTTGAAAATAATACCTTTTAAAATAATACAAAACATTTGTTAGAAAATATGAAGATAAAGAGGTTTTATAAAAAGAGAAAGGATGGGAATCACTTACCTAAAATCTTTGAATATCCCATGAATATTCAAAACCTAAAAAAAAATGGAATCTCAACTTAAAATTTGATTTAATCCAAATACTAGAATTTCTCAAAATCTTAATCCAGTTCTACCATTCTAAGAAATTGTAAACAAAAACTAATATTGGAAACTAATTACTTTATAAATATATATTCAAAAAATCATATATTTAACATAATATAATTTATTTTAAAAATTAATAATAAAAAATATATTAGATGTTAAATTAAAAAGGGAATAATAATAATAATAATAATAATAGAATCAGGCGGCAGAAGAAGTATTTCCCGGTGACGGTGGTCGGCCGAAACCAAAGCCGAATCGATTTGTGAAAAGATATAAAAGAAAAGACGACAAAAATTCTTCCCTTATCTTTTAAACCAACATTCCAATTCACAGCGAAACGAGGAGAACAGAAGATTTAAATAAGAATAATAATATCGGATTGAAATAAATAAAATTCTTTAATGTATGTATAGTTTAAAATTCTAAATTCAATACCCGTAAATCAACATTTAATTTTAAAACAAGAAGATCTAAATATTAATCATTGAACAAACCTTAGAATTTACGAAGTGTAACCACGATTCCTCAATTTCAAATAATCTTTCAATTTCTACTCTCAAAACAAGCAGCTAGGGTTGCAAGAATATAAAAAGGCGTAAAGTAGGGATTGTCAAATAACTTATTGTTTAAACTTCAATATTTTTAAAAAATACCATCATCCTTACATTTTATGGGTATTATAATTCTAATTAAGATCACATCATCTTTTGATATCAAAGAATAGGTTTATCATCGTACGGTTAAACTATCTTATTTGCTTTCTTTGTATTTAGTGTTAAGATTGTATTTGTTTCTTTGAAACTCCATGATATTACGAATGTTTTGTGTTTTGTTCTTCTTTATCAATTTTAGTTTCTTCTTCTGATCTTGTGTTTGTGAGCATAAGTCTACGGCCAAAAGCAATGGCTAATTCCATTTGTTTGGTGATTGTTCTTCTATCTCTACGAAAAAAAAAATTCTAAAAAACCAAAAAAAGAAAGATCAAGAGAAAAGCTAATGAAAAATTCAAAAATCATTGAGAAAAAAGTGCAACGCCTTTTAATCCGGAGCATCACACGCTACGCATTGAGCAAACCCAACACGCAAGGCTTCTAAAATCCATGAAAATAAAAAAACTAAACTTTTTTTTTCCTCAAGACTAAAACCTTCAAATGCAAGTACAAGAATTTGATTCTCATCTCGAATTAATACAAAAATGTTGTAGATCATTTATTTATACATAATTATGTTAAGTTTTATGTTCTTTTTATGCCATTATCTTATGTAACTTAGCTTAATTATGTTGTTTTAGATGTATTTTACTTCTCTATGCTTGATTTTTGTTTGCAGGAATATTTGGTTGAAAAATGCTCAAAACTTTCCGAAATTATTGTCACTGCACTATTCATCGAGGGTACTGTTCATAGTCACTATTCCGGCGTACTGTTGACCATTTTCACAGTTTATCGAATTAAAGTTGAGGACTATAGATTGACCAATGGCGTTGATTAAGTTCGTTGACCATGGAGCATGGCAAAGACTTTCAGTTTTATTAGGATTTGATTATTTTTTAGAAATCACTTCGTTTTATAATAGGTTTATAATTTATTATTAGAATCCTTTTAGGTAACTACTTATTGAGAAGTCTTTGACTCTTATAAATAGGCCCTTTTGTCATAGTCTTAGACACAACACAATAATTCAAGATTGATCTTCCAAGGAATTCTGAAGACAAAGGGCAGATTTTCTCTTCCTCTTTTCTTATGTATTTTTCGGTTTTTATTAATCATGTCTTTTGAGTAGTCATCTTTTGTTAAAAAACACATGGAGTAGGTTATTTTGATATAGGATTATGAGATTTGGTTTGTTTTTCTTATAAATATTTGATCTTTATTATTAAGTATTTGTGCAATTCTTGTTTTTATCTTATTAATTATGTTTATTAATTTAGACTGATCACCTAGATTAATTTGCATGATTATACTGTTAGGGTTTTGAATATTATAGCTAAGATCGATAAATCCACAGGTAGCAACTACCTTTTGAATTAGGTTTGGCTAACAACTTTATTTGACAATAGAGAATTGTATGAATTAAAGCTACTTTGTTAATGTGATTTGACATTGGTGATGCCTTAATGCTTATGCAATTTATTTGATTAAATTTGTAGTTCGCTACGACGTAAGTTTAATTGATAAGATTAGGGATTTTATTTCTCGCTGCAAGAAGTAGATCTATTTAAAGTATAGGAATTTGAGTGTTAAGACGCATTATAAAATCAACTACTTAATTATGTTATTTGATCAATGATTATCCCCATACCAATTGACGTATGGATTATTTCTTGTTAACAGCTTTCTCATTTATATTCTCCTTTAATTTTGCTTCTTTGTTTGATTTTATTTTATATACGCTTTCAAAAATTCCCCCTTTTGTTACTTATTAATTGGTTTTCTTTAAATTGAGATTCAATTCCTTATGAGTTCGACCCTACTTGCCCTAACTGCATTAGTTTTAGTAGATACATTTAATTTGTTCGTATTACAACGCACGGCCAATCATAAAACAAACACAATAACTAGCAGTCAAAGCGTGCCTCAGAGGAAATGCTCTAAGTTAACACCAACATTATGAAAACAAAATTATAACCCATACAAAAGGTAGAAGCCAAAAAGATTAAACTAAAAGCAAATACCAAATTAGTCTTTGATAGTTCAGGACAATCGCAGACTAGAATAACAACTAACTCCAAACTTCCATATCCAAAACCATATCTCTAGAGTCCAACAACAAGGAACCTTCGAGTCCCAATATCATTTAGCATGGGAAATCAAATAATACCCAAACATTGAAAACTCACCAACCAACAATTAAATCGGTACTCCACCCTTCAGAAAACATGATCCACTCATGAATTAATTAACCACTAGAGTTTAACCCAACTAAATATCCAAGGTACATATACTGGACCAAGAAAAGAACAGAAAAACAAAGTCCCAAATCAATTTAGGATAACAGAAGAATACACACTAACTATGAAAATTGAATACTTAACACTACTCTACGTACACTTCAATCTACAAAATCAGATTTAACACTCTAGGAATTGAAAGAAAAGGATAAACTCCAAATGAAGAAAACAGAGCTTAAACCAACAAAAATGAAAGTCCAAGAAAAGAAAGGAAATAAACTGATTTAAAGGAAACTACAATTAAATTTCATTTTAAGTAAACCTTACATCCAGGTTTCAATATGTACCTATAAACTACACTCCAACAACTAGGAAAACAAAAAAAGAATAGTGCCAACCTTACTTCTGTAGTGAGAGGACATAGAATCAATCTTATGTACAGTCCCAAAATAGTCAATATACAAGGTGGTTTTGATATTTCTCCTCAACAATACTCCCATTAATATCCTCTTCTATACTTCTTTTTCCACACCAGTGGAACCGAACAGGGCAACAACTATTAACAATCCTATCTAGTTCTTATTACAGATGGAATTTCAATGTAAGCCAAGGGAGACAATAGAGGAATTAGAACCTAGTACTAGCCATGATTACTGGAACCAATAGTAGACAAAAGGAAGATGAAATATACCAAATAAAATCCCCTACCAAATAGTCATCATAATACCCCAAAATTAAATAGCATTATAAGAAATTAACTCTACAGTTCCCAAACCAAAACCTAACTACAACCCCATAATCCAAACAATTCAAAGAAAGATATTAATCACTTTTTGAAGCTGGAAAAATATCGGTAGCAACTACTGGTAGCTAAAGAATAAAAATAAGTCTCATTCAATTAAAATCAACAATCTAACAAACACAAATCCATCCCGTGCGACCTACAACTCTTCCTAAATCAAACTGGAACTTCATCCCACCAATCTCCAATTCACATGCAATCAAATCCCATAACTAACAACAATCAATTATAACAAGAAACTCAATTTAACATTAAAATCTAGAAAAAGAAAGAATATCAATCATCAATACCTAGAATGGAGTCTGTCATAGACAGCTCCTATGAATTCAAAACCCACATTCAAACTGTAAACACCATTTCATTTCCCAAGTGGCTTTCACTGTGCCACTCTAGTAAGTCAAATTTAAGTTTGGAACCCAAATTGATTCCATATTCTAAGATGAAAAGGTTTTACAAATGAAATTCATAAATAGTTCGTATGGAAACAAATAAATAAATAAAAATTACTTATTTATATAATTCATTTGCAAAGAAATAGCTATTGTCTTAGAACTAACCATGTATAATGGATAAATAAATTATTATACACAAAAAATAATTACAAAAAGATCATTTTTGTAAAATTTCATGACATAAAATCATCTGAAAGGACAAATACATGAAAAACATTCTCTCTAAATTAGAAAATCTAACCTCCAAAGAAATATTCTAATGTCGCTATTTGAGCCCTAATGGATTCACAGAGCCTATCATCCATCTGTCTAAGGTCATCTGAAGCAATTTCATATTATAGGTTCTTAGAACTTCTCTCTGTATCTCGAAAGGTACAGATCTATAATAGGGATGTCTCTCTATTCAACTCTAGCTTCTAGTAGACAAATCTATAAGGTTATCTCTCCATCTTTCCTTTGATACCTCGTACTGCCTGTTGTTTCCTCTATCCAGATCCTATCTCTTGTACTTGTCTCTCAAAAGATCTCAAGGTGGATCCAAATTTATCCCTTCATCGTCCTATTATTCAAGAAGAACCACTTAACCTTCTACAAAAGAACCATATCATATCAATACCCACTCTCCAATTCTTAATCTGAGATAGTATTCAAACCTTAAGCTCTGATACCACTAAATGTAAAGCCCTAAAACCCAGCGTGTTACATGTGGCATATAGGCTTTTAGAATCCATGAAAATAGAGTTATATGCAGCAAGCTTCGGACTTCAAGTTTTCTCCAATTCTGTCCCTGAGATGGCAATTAAGAGGCAAGTTTATGGCTATAGTGGGGTATAGTTCTTAAGATAGGGATTGTTAAGTAAGTTTCTGGAAAGCATGGAATACAACATTAAAAAGGAAAGACTACAGACTATGTTGGATTCAAACCTACATATTATGGTTTATATCTTCTGAGCACCAAGTAGTTCTACCTCTTGCCCTTCTATTTCCATCCTTAAAGTCTCAATTCAAGGTGCAAACCAAAAATCCTAGAGCATGATTAAATTCAGCTTCAAGGTAGCAAGAAAATGAAAGTGGGATCATAGGAGCTTAAGTTCAGGTATTACAAAGGCCGAAAATGGAAGTATTGCAGAAAGTGTTTGGAAATCAAGAAAAGGGATCATCATCACACTCAAAGTTCAATGATTAACTGGTTCTACAAGTGGAATACTGCTCATTATCTCATTTCATTAAATTTGAATTAAACACTGAAAGCCATGGAATATATATGGGAATCTAACAAACCTCCTAACACCTTTACATGCCTTAATTTGGTGCCCATGTACACTGATTAAAATGGAAATTTCAGCTGCAAATTTTGCCTATTAACATACGAGTTGAGCAGGGCATCACAAGGTCAAGCATATTGAAGACTAAACTTGAACTCCTCACAAGTTCTTGAGTTGGTAACACCTAGATTATTAAACCAAGCACTCCATACCTTAATTTCATGAGTGACATTGATGTAAAAGGAAAGACTTAAAGTGAACATAAAGAGAAATCAAAACATCATGAGTTCAAGGCAAGAGACTAAATCAACTTATCTGCCAACTCTTCACAACCATAGACTAGAACTAATATATATATACAGAAATGCTATGAAAAGCAACTATTGGAGTCCAACTAGAAAGCAACTGCCAAAACGACGTCGTTTTGGCAGTGAAATAAGTAGGTTTGAAGGATACATGCATTCAAAACGACGTCGTTTTGGTAGTTGCACTCCAGTTGCTTTTCATAGCAATTCTGTGTATATATATATATATAACTGAACCACTCTCCAAACCACCAAAATATAACACTTAGCCACCCTTGTTCAACTTAAACCAAGGGCCCTGCATAACCCCTCCATCAGCAACCAGAAGAAATAAAATAAGTTTTAGAAGTTACAGGAATATCATCACAGCTAGTCTTACCATCCACACCCCTCTTCTCCATCATTCAAACCTCAATCAATGATCAAGGTTATGAACCCCAAAATAGAGGATGCGAATTATGGAACCTGGTTGAACAACTTCAGTCACAATCATTCTATAGTCATCATCTTCTTAACAAACACCTCAATTAAAGTCAAATTCACAACTATAAAAGCTCTAAGATGATGAATTAGAATATTACGCTCCCCAAATTGTAATAGAGCATGAACACAAGAAATGAATCTTCAGATAAAGAGGGAAAGGACTCCACCCACTTGAAACTTTTGAATCTTAGTTCAAGTCCTTTCTGATCACTATTAGCTTGGCGCCATTCAAGACTCTCATTCGTAGCTCTCAATCTCTACACTATATCCATCTCTCTCGATTCTCCTTTCCCCCTTCTTTGTTTCTATCTTTCTTTCATCTTCCTCTTTCTAGAAATCGACTTCCTTTCCTTCTCATCTCTTTTCCCTTTCTTTTCAAGCCCCTGGATTAATTAATCCCTCAATTAGGAATCCACAAAATTCCAATATTCTTTCTAGAATTAAATGTTAGTCCCTCACTTATCTTAATTCCACAATGGCCACAGCTCACAAATAATAACAAGAGTAGTAAATTAAATCAATAATGACATAAGAAAATATTTGGAGTTATTTAATCAAATAAATAAATAATCATATAATCTTCAATTTTAAACCATATTAAGATATGTAAATAGATTTTTTGGAAATTCAAGGAAATCATTTCATTAGAAAAATCGATAATAAATAAACAAATATAATTTTCAAGATTAAGTATATATATATATATATATATATATATATATATATTTAAAGAATTAAATAAACAAACAATTAAACCAATTATTTATAAGCTAGGATAGTTTATAAATTGGGTTACAAAAAGTGCAACAAAAGTGAATTATCATTCAGATGTATTGATTTGAAAGTTGATATCTCTTAAGAAGTTTGATCAACTGTTAGGTTGACATTGAATTGTTAATCTATTGTGGTTGATTTGCCTATTGCCTACTCAAATTTGAAATTAAGGAATTTGTCACTTATCTTTGACCTCAAGATGTTTGTTAAATTAATTTCAAAATTTTCTTTGGATTCTAAGTCTTTGATCAATTGCTTTGTGCCCATTGACCTATTTCTTTGAAACTCTTATCTCTTTGGTTCTTGTTGGTTAATCAATATCGACTAGTTGATTGAGTTTTGTGGATCCTTTGGTGCTCTTTGCTTGACTTGATTGCATTGCCTAGTTTGGGTTGATTAAGAACTTAATGAATAGTTAGAGTGGAAAAAAGAAAAAGGGGATGCATACATTAGATCGAGAAAGGCCATATTTTGAGTGTACAAGAGAAAAGTGAGGAATGCATATATCCCATATTTTTCTTGTTTTTCTTTGTCGGTAAATCATGACTAAGTTAATATCTTCTTCATCACAAACATTCAATACGAGAGATGACAATGTTAGCTATGCTTTACTTTTGGAGAAAAAGGAGCAAATGTCAGGGGGAAAACTCTCCACAAGTATGAAGGAGATAGGAAGGATTTTGAACTCAAAGGTTGAAAGCTTTGAAAAAAGAATAGATGAAGATACATCTAATCCAACTAAAAACCATGTGCGGCAAGGAGGGAGAGGAGGAGGAACTCAACCTAGTTCTTCTAAAAAGTATATGCCATATAGAGGAGTTGATGGAAGAAATCATCAAGGGAATCTACCAAGAAGAAGACATGAGTATATGGAGTATATTGATGGTGGATATTGTGAACGTGATGATGAAAGGAGTCCAAGTGGAAGAAGAATTGATGAGGATTATTATTCCTACAACAATGAATATGGAGAACCATTGAGGCATAGAAGATATGTGAAGAATGAAAGCCCATCATATTGGAAAAATGAAATACAAATGTCCAATGGAAGGAGTTCTTATAAAGGATCAAGTCATGGTACTTGTTCATCAACTAAAATGCAAAGTGGAGAAGAGGAATCTAAGCCTAGAATGAAAGAGTTGAAGGTGAATTACATAATTATGAGTGAGGCACTAGCACAATCCTCTAAAAGTAGAGACCTCAAATGCTTCAAGTACAATGAATATGGCCATCAAACCTTTTATTGTCCATCATGAGAAAGAATGGAGCCGAAAACAGAAAATTCCTTAACAACAAAAGAAAGGGAAGGTGAAATGTAGTCTCAAGAATGTGTTGCGGAAAGAAAACAAATCCAAGAGACTCCCAGTGAAGTGAAGAGAGTTGATGATCTTGTGACACCTCATGATGGGGATAATCAAAGAGGGGATTTTGTTTGTTGGGAGATGTATCATTTTTGAGAAAATAGGTAGTTTGTTGATTGATCATGAAAGCATTGTGAACTTTGTAAGTCAATATGTGGTAGATAGATTGGAACTTAAATGTGAGCACCATCCAAACCCTTATAAGCTACGAAGGTTGAATGAGGGCGAAGGGGTTATGGTTGATAAGCAAGTGCGAATACCGTTTTTCATTTTGAAGTATGAAGATGAAGTGCTTTGTGATGTGGTTTCTATGCAAGTAACTCGTTTAGAGGAGCTAGATAAGATGAATACCATAACAAGTACACTTTCAAGATGGATGAAACAAGAGTAAATTTGAAGTCATTAACTACGCAAGAAATCCAAAATGATCAATTGCTGTTAAAGAAAATGATGGAAGAGTTATATGCAAAGAAGGAAGAGACTCTAACTGTGAAAGAAGAGATTTCCATTGTGACGGATGAGAGGAAAAATGAGAGTAAGATTGAGAAACAAAAAGATAATTGTGAGAAAGAGAAAATAAACGAGGGACAAGAATAGAACCAGATTGAGATAAAAGACATATGCGAAGAAAGAGTGAGCTCATTTGCAAAAAAAAAAAAAAATGGAAAAGAATAAAAAAGAGAGAGAGAGGGAGAATGAGAGTAGTACTTTCATGTTGAACAAGGAAATTTTTATTTCTACTTCTCACATATACCTTTCTTTTCCTAATGTTTCCTTTGTCTAGGTTGCAAGATTTTGAAGGCTTGAATAAGCTCAAAGAAGGCAAGGACAACATGGTGATGAGTGAGATGTTAAAGTGGTATACTCTTATCTCTACACTTGGTGATTGAATGATGAATTGTGAGACGAAAAGTTGTTCTCTATAACCAGGCATGACTTTAGAATTGCTTATAATGTATGTGAACAAGGTTGTTAAGTTTTTTAAACATGTTGATTTCTTGATTAGTCAGAGTAAGATGTATATCCCTAAGAGGTTTTTGAATGTTATGCAAGATCTTGAGCTTGTTAGGGAATTATTTGTGAAAGAGCATGCTTGTGATTATGTGCTTAATGTTTCTAGACAAGTTACATATGGTGAATTCTATAAGCATATTGATTCTTTGATTAAAGAGAATTCTTTTCTTATGCCTAAGGATTCTATGTATGACTTGTTGACCATTGAATTATATGGAAGTAGGACGAGGATGCATTCTTGTGAGTTTGACTTTCGTGATGAAGTATATCTTTAAGGTGGACATGAATGGGATGTCAAAATTTGTCTTGGATGATAGAATATTGTGGATCTTCGATATGATGATTCTTAATATCAAATTGTATCTTTGTGGTTTATAGTGCATATTTATTGTTGACTGTAGATCCTTGATAATCTTGTTTGAAAGGTTCTTCATTGTGAATGTGAAAAGAAAGTCTAAGCTTTTTGAGAATTATTGCTTGTTGAAGATTTGTTATGAGACATGTCATGGTGAGAAGTTTACCCTAGGGGATGTTGTAAAACTTAATGATTATGATAATAACATGAGTGTTTGGATTATATATCTTCGGCTCATTTTTAGTTAGCCATTTGAAGCTTATGATTCGCATGATTATTTTCCTAAAGTTGGTACTATATGTGCCCTTGAGTACTCTATGAATGATGTGTTATATGACTTGTTGAATCTTGAGAGCCATAAAATTGGTTTTGTGAGTTATGTTAGTCCTAGGACCTTGAATATTCTATTTAAAAAGCCTGTCTTAGGACTACATATGGAGAAAAGGCCTATGATAATTGGAGAAAGATTGTTGAAATCTTGTGAAGAGATGATTTATGATAAGAGGTTGATCTTTATTGAAGCAAAGGACCTTTATGTTGGAAAAATCAATGTGTTTGTTATGTGTTTATCTCTATTTGGCATGTTTGGTGGAATTACATGATGCCATGGTTTATGTTTTGCTTCATCAATAGAGATTTGTTGAACTTTTAGGAACATTTTCTATCTTTGAATGAATGTAATGATGTCTATCTTGGTGATATTGTAAATTCTAACATATGTGAGGTCATCTTCTTATTCATTTCACACATATGTTTGATGTTTTTTATGGAGAACATTTGAATGTTAATTTGAGGAAGAGTAATCTATGTTTACAAGGTATAATGATTCTTATTTGTATGAATGAAGATTCATGATTTGTGTTTTCATGTTATAGACCTTTTGAGGTGTTGTTTTTAATGAAAGAACTTTGTTTAGTTGGTTCTTATCGTGGAGAACTTTTCTTGCATATATCATATCTTCTAATGAGAATATTTTAGATCAATGAAGGAATGGAGACCAAATAAGTGTTCAAGTGAACTAAGGAGCTTTCATTCCATAGCTTCTTGGGAGATTCACATTTGTCTACTCTTTGAGAGCATTGAACTACTTGGTAAGTATTCTTTTGATTTTTCTATCAATGTTAATGACAAATTCTCTTTTTCGTGTAGGACTTGAAGGTTCGAAGAACAATATTTTTGAGGTGATAGGGAATGATGGTGATCAAATCAGAATTCTAGTATTGGTGGAGGTATCTTGGAAGCCATCCGAAGAGGAATGCATTAGAGATAAAGTTCATGGAGTTAAGTATACCTGCAACGGAAAATTAACACTTGAAGGCTTCATGAATAACAAGCTTGATAGATGGAAGCTCATTTACGAGGATCTTTATTTCAAGTTCAAGCTTAGATTTGGGATGAAGATGACTTGTAAAACTCATCTTGGTCATTCAAAATTATGTCATTTCAATCCAAGAAGGGAGCATTAAAGAAGGGTGTAGAAATCAAGCCAAATAAAGTGTCAAACAGAGCTGAACAGAAACTGTCCATCCCCCATCCGGTGCTTGCCCAAAATCAGCCAAGAACTGAGCAACAAACAAAAGCCGTCCAGCACCTCTATCTAATGCCGGACAGCCTTTGGGCCGCTCCGGTCAATTTCAATTTTTGATTTGTTTTCTTGGTTTCTTTTTTTTTTAATTTGATTATGTATTAAGGTATTTTGGTCTTTTAACCCTACCTTAGAATTATTAGGTTAATTTAGGATTTTAGGACTATATATACCCTTATCTTTGTAAGTTTCATAACACCCTTTTTTTTTCCACTATGGCAAACCATTAAACACTTTTGAGTGACACATTTTAAACTCAAACTTGATCTTATGTCAGTAGTCTTCATGAAACTCTTCTAGAGTTCTTAATTAACTATTGAAGGGCTTTTCATTACATTGTCTAGGGTGTTGATTTTTCTACCAAACTTAAGATAGTGGTTGATGTTGAAAGACAACATAAGTCAATGTACTAGCTCTGATCTTATGATGAGTCATGGAAATTAGAAGCTTGATGTGTTTGAGATTTGAATGAAGGTGTTTTAATCAAGATCACATCACAATGTGTACTTACCAATATGTCTCGCCCAGAACCCTTGGGCCCGAAATGTCACTATGGACCTGGTAGCACCCTTGGACAACTACTTAGCAGTCATTCTCACAATATCAAATTGAATATTCCAAGTTGACAATAGGTACTTAGGCCCATTCTCATTAATATATATATATATATATATATAGATATATTGACGAAAAACAGAAACTATGGTGGGAAAAGTAGAACCTCAACTGTAATCAACTTCACTCGAAAGTCGTATTACAGGAAAGGGCGATTCACGAATAAAACGACAATATTCTTGAGACACTATGATAATCGAATTTTATTGAATGAAAACTCAAAGCTTCAAAACATCAAAGTCTGCCTACAATCTTACAAAAAACGGCAATAAATAAACCCTAAACCGAAAGTAGGAAAAATTACGAAAAGACCCTAAAAGTTTCTAAAAATTATAGAAAACTAGAAAAAGGCCCAAAAGTCCATCCAGATGACCTCGGATGGCCAAAAAATGGTCTTGATCAGGACATAGTGGTGAGTATTGCTCACTGGACCGTCCTAGATTGGCCTGTCAAATTTCAACCCATTCTGAGGCTCCCACAACTTTTCAGTTTTTCCGATTCGGCCCCAAAAACTTTTCCGATCAACTCCGATTGCCTTGAAACTTCTCCTGCAGCCTCTTGGACCTGCGTGGGCCCTCCTGAATATCTTTGTGGGCCAGCTCTGCGTCAGGCTCCGCCTCTTCAGAAGAGTTTGTCCTCAAACTCGGATTGTCCCCATGAAAACGGGTTAGATGTTGTACGTTTAAAACATTAGAAATGTAGAGATCATCCGAAAGCTCAACCCGATAAGTGTTGGTTCCCAGCTTCTCCAAAACCTGACAAGGGCCGATCTTCCAGTCTTTAGGTTTATGATAGGTACCCAACAGAAATCGCTCCTTGGTCAATGTCACCCACACAATATCTCCCACCTCGAATTGAACATCTCGTCGAGCTTGGTCTGCCTCTTCTTTGTAACGTGTATAATTTTGCTCCAAGTTGGACTTCACCGCAGCGTGGACGACCTGTAAATCCACAATGCGCTCCTCCACATTCTTAGACACCGTCCCATTAGCAGAAAGTGCTAGGTCGATCGGACTCCTGGGATTTCTGCAATACACAATCTGAAAAGGAGAGTATTGAGTAGATCTGTTAACTAAACAATTAAATTCAAACTCAATCTTCGGAGGGAGAGAATCCCAAGTGTCGTAAGTCTTGATTTGAGCTAGCAGCATATTGCCCAACGATTTGTTCATAACTTCAGTTTGCCCATCTGTTTGAGGATGATATGGACTACTGAATTTAAAAAGTGGTCCCCAATCGCTTCTAAAGTTCTCGCCAAAAATGACTCATGAATTTGGTATCCCTATCAGACAAAATAGTCCTAGGTAGGCCAAATCGCCGA
>JAOXNR010029756.1:0-23072 GCA_028571225.1 Parsonsia alboflavescens | reverse complement strand
GTCGGGCTGGGATCTGGACAGATCCAACATTGATGGAGAAATTTAGAGTGAGGGTTGCACCTTTGCCGGTTGAGTGCTCAGAAGGAGGGACAGAGAAGGAGAGAAGGAGAAAGAGAGAGAGCAAGTGCTGCTCTTTTTTTTTTTGTTTTTCAAAACCATCCAAGTCCAAAACGACATCGTTTCGAGCAGACTTATATGGTATGGAGCGCTTGTCATCATTGCTCTTTATATCTATATATTTATATAAATATATATTTATATATATATTGAGATAGTAAAAAAAAGATTTTTTTTCTTTACAGATAATATTGAGTTGTCGGATGCTCTTGACTCTTGAGATTGATGCATGGAAGAAAAAAATATTACTACTCAAATACAACCACATTTTTAAAAAAATGTTGTTATTAATAAATATAATTACATAAAGTTTCCTTGTTAAATAGAAGAAGTTTTAGGTGAAAATTTAGAAACAAAAACCGGTAAAAGAGGCTTCCTTTTTGAAGATTTTATTTTTAAAAAGAAGGACTTCTTGTATTATTTCTATAAAAAAAATACAACTAATTAAACTTAATTTTTAAAAGTAGACAAATAGAACCTAAATAAAAATTCATAACTAAATACTACTCCCTCTATCACTATTTAAAAATCATGGCCATCATTTTATCAAAATTAAGGTAATATTGTTTTTGCTAAAATGCCCCTATTATGATTTTTAGTCAAACTAACATTAATCAGAAAAAAGAAAGAGACAAGGATAATATAGTAAAAAAAAGTAAAATTCTTAGTAAATTAATAATGATTTATATTTAATGACAAGAAAAATTAGTTTAAATGACTTATAAATGGTGATGGAATATATATATATATATATATATTTATATAGGAATATTTCTATGTGTTACGTAGCACATAAATTCGAGTGTTGCTGATGGAAAAAGTAACGGCAATCTTCTACGATGTCGATTTTTTTTCAATTTGTATATCTCACAAAACCTATATATATATATATATATATATATTACACCAACAGTAGCAAAAAAAAAAAAAAAAAAAATTTCCCACAAAGGTTGTCATGGATCCTAGGTTCTCAAGTTAATGATGTAAGTTTCAATTTGTTTTCTGCCACAGTTATATTTGCTTATTGGATTGGTTCCCTCTTTTTAGGTCTATGCATATCTCGAAACATGATTGCACAAGCACACAACTATGTGGCTTCAGGTCTAATCCTTCCATTGTCAAATTGGCATATTACTTCTCAGGCCACACCACACCACACCGCACCACCCTCTGGAATATATAATAATAATTAATTCTCTCAAATAAAATTTTAAACAAACATTGCTTACAATTTTAGGAAACCTTTGTGATTTATATTTCTCATTATATATTAATCACATAAATATTTATGTTCTTAATTATAAAAATTCAAACTATATATTAGTTATATTCATAAGTATAGATTAACCAAGGGGCGCTAGACCCTTATGGGATATTTAAAGGAAATAATTATTTCTATTCAATTCTCTATATAGGCAAAATTATTTTACTTGTTGCAATGGATTAACGGTGGTTCTTCTAATCCTTCTTATATCCTCAGTACCCCTTCAAGGATTGATAGTGATTCCCCACTTATCCTCGTCGTATCTCGAATTCAAAATCGATCGATCTCAAATATCATCAATTAAAACTTAATTAACAAGATTTAATTTTTAAAAAATGAATTTAGCACATTATTATGTTATTTAATTAGCTAGACTTGTACATAGAATTAAGTTGTTGTGTGATCATCAAAGTTATTAATGACTTGTATTTATATAGCCAAGGTGAATAACGATTACCTACCATTAATTGATTGATTGATTGATTGAAAGTACCAAACTCAAAAAAATACTTGAATAATTGAATACTAAGCCTGTAGTAATCAACTATTTCAACTGTATTAGAGTAATTCTTTAAAAAATGATTGTGTCGTTCAGCATACTAATTGGTTCATTTCATATATTCTAGTTAGCTTTAGTGTCAAGAATCATCAGCCTGTGAAACCATAATGACCAAACCAAAGAAGGAATGTAACTGAATACGGCAAAATAAACCATTTTTGGCCCTCATCATTGATATCTGTTGCGGAGATTTGGATGGGTTGTTCTTGAAAGCGTGCTATACATCGAGCAGGAATTAATAAATTTTGATATCCCTAAAATCAAACCATGTGGTAATTGATGCTTTAGTTTCAAGACTTTGTCTGCTGCCCATGAAGACAGCATTTATTTGCCTCTCTAGGTTTTTTTTTTATCTTTCTCCCCTCAGTTCATGTAGAAAACTTGCTTAGCTTTGACCGGTACAGAAAATTTTCCATAAATAAAAATGGCTGCATATACTTGCTTTAGAGAAGATAAAATTAATAATGCTGTAATTCAATTATTATTACCATTATTATTTAGTACTACTACTTCTGAAAGAATGCAATTCTTAACCTATTATTATTAGCATAATAATAAAGAATCAAAGAATGATATGAAAGGGGTTTAGTGATCAATAAATCTCAATTAATTGATTCTAATAGAAACTTGAAGATTTTCGAGGTTATATATGGATGAAGAAGAGAACTTTTCCCTTTCAAAACAAATGAGGTTGTGAAACAATAACCGATGTAATGATTGTTTTAATTCATTGACATTTTTTTTTGACTAAACAATCCCTTTTATTAATATTCAGTCCGTTCCAAAATATAAGTCGTTTTAAGGTATTTCATCTGTCCTGTAATATAAGTCATTATCAATGCATCATTATGATGTTTCTTTCCCTCTTATACCCATATTCTCATTCATTTATTATAAAAAAAGAGGAATATAATTATTAAGGGGAGAGAGAAAGAGTATTTTTGATATAATATAGCTATATTTAAGACTTTTTAATCCATGTGAAATTGCAACTAAAGCTTTATATCGTTGAGATGAAGATAGTTTTAAGTAACTTAAAACCCATATTAACTGTGAATATAGATAGTCTTTGTATTAACGATGAGAAATGAATAGGGGCAACCTCAAAAATTTTGTATTAAAAGTTTGTTAGAGTATATAAGACGTCATCTGTTTTGAAACGTAAATCTCTATCCGGGGAAATATTTGAATCAGTTGCTTTCATTGAGGGAGGACTTATGATTTTGTGTGATTAAAGAACTCATCATATGGTTTTCCACTTGTATCAAAGGGCAATATTCTACCAACCACATACCAACTCCCGGTTCCTCCTCCACTAGAATTTCCACTAAGATAATTTGAATAATTATTTTTAATTAATTAGCCGTGGTCTACATTTGCTCAATCATTTAGGGAAAGAACAGGTTGAAACAATTTGCCTTTGCCAAGATCAACACACATTGATGAAAGCTCCATTATTTTAGCATGAAGATATTATAAACAGCCAATGCCAGCCCATATATTTCAGCTTAATTATAATTGGAATTATTACCTCCCAAAGTTTCCTTATATAAAAGATGGTCCCTCCTCCTTGGGGCATCCTGTTAAATTCCACATCAATATGAACCCCACCATCCCATACAAAAGCATCATATCTTAGATGGTACCTGGATCTATAATGGACCTAAAAATGATTATGATGGGAATGGTCTAATATTTCATTTCTATTGCCATCGAATAACCATAAAAAAAAAAAAAAGGGAAACTAAACTTTGATATGGCTGCACACATAGCATCTTATTAATAAAAACAAATTAGAAAACATTAAATTTATCTGTTTAGAGAAAGCTTAAAAGATAATTAGGTTGTAACGGTTAAAATAACTCTTTCTCGATTTAGATTATCCGACAAAGATTAGAAAGTAAGTAAAGATCTAAACTTCTGGTTAGCACTAGATCAGGTGATACACACATCACAATTTACGTACATAGATAAGGAAACCTAACAAGAGAGCATGATCTAAAAATTTAAAGAATAGAAATAAAATTTGAACAAAGTCCTATCGTGGATGGTGATAAAATCAGCAATGCCTCTCCTTTAGTCCCTGGTCAGGTGATGCACGATTTTAATGGACATGAAAACCAACCGTGTAAGGGAGAGTAATCCAGAAATTCAAAGAACTTATAACAAAAGCAACTCGTGTATAATAAAGTTGTTGTTGGGAATTAGGTATTTGGAAGGTTTTAACAATATTGCAGTGAAAAATGAAAAAAGGGCTAAAAGAATTAATGTGGTCACATGTTGTACATGGCAGAGACAGACCCCCCCAGCGGGAAGTCAGTACTGTTTGATAACAGCAACAATAAGAGTTGAGATGAAAGACAAAGAACATGCCAGGAAGAGACCATCTTGGGCAGGGAACGGAACAAGGGAAGGTTTAATTTTCACGGCTCGTCATCACTTTACTCAAAGCCGTACCATGCACATTTTCATGCATTTACACACTGCCCCAGAACATTACTATAGTAGCATATATATAAATTAAAACCTAACTGGTCTGGTCTGCCCCCCATTTAAAGAAAGATTCTCCCAGTTCCCATCTGAGCTTTGTGCTGTGCTGTGGGTAATCTCGTCAACTTTCTCTTCTTACGCAAATTTTTTGGCCGTGAGGGCTAAGTACAGTGCACAACGGCATGGCAATTCTTACCCTTTACAGAAGCCTACAAGGTCTTATTATTATTGCAGGCCAGTACCCCTTATGAGAGAGTCTCGATCTCCTGATTCTTAACTTTTGCACCGTTTGTATCTGGCATGTTCGTTTGATTTCCTACGTAGATTCTCTTTCCACTTTCGGTTAAAAGTAAAATTCTTAATTTTTCATGTTCCCCCGCACCACTATCGTATGGACTCAGACATATTAATACAAATTCAATGAAACATCAATTCTTACTTATTTGACGGTAAGAAACTATGTTTGAAAAAAAAAGGGATTGAAATTTAAGACACAATAAGAGTAATTGGGAGACCATTGATGATCATCGCCATAGAAAGAATTAGAAAGGGGTGGAATGTGAAAGAAAAGTATGGAAATGTAATTGGATGTCGTAAATTTACCATAATATAGAAACATTTACATGATCTAACTCAAAAGGTCTTTAAGATATAATCCCTTCATCTTTTATTTTTATTTTAAATTATTTGAAATTGAATCTCTCATTTTTTAAAATACTATTCATTAAATTAATGATAATGATAAATTAATAACCTTATGGAATTTTTCTTCAAGTCGAAACAGAACAATTAATTCCGGATGTGGAAGGAGTAGTACGCATTATTTTGAATTGTTGCATGATTAATTTAAATTAATTTTTGAAAAATCCAGTAAAATTTGAACTTTGCTGAATGGAATTGACTGTATATATATAAAAATTGTAGGGTATCTACTTGGGGAAGAAGATGAACCAATAGCCGGATCCAGCAGAAGAATAAATCGAAAAGGAGACATAAAGACAGATTCTATCCACGATAAGACAGGTTTTAGTCACTGTCAATTTTTGCTTCTCTTTCGGAGGATTCATATCCAGAGAAGAGAAACAACGGCTCTATCATCCATAAATGATTCCAAAGAAACACCACCAAAAATACAGAAGAAAAAGAAAAAAAAAAACAGACACTTGCATATGTCCAAAACAAACACCCTGGAAATTGCCACATTCGAAAGGAAAAAAAAAAAAGGAAAAAGAACAGAGAGAATTTTCACAAGCAGTTGAGCTACAAATATACAGGAGAGTAGATAATATAAAATCCCGAGCAAGAACGGACAATGCTTGTTCTTCCTAAAAATACCATCTATAGTAAATGGTCCCCTCTGGAGAAGACGGTCATAAACAGTTATATTAGCCCATAAGTTTCTGAGCGACAAGTCCACATTTTCTGATGTTTTAATTTGTCCATCCTCATAAAACCATGTGCACCAAATATACGTTAAAATGGCAAAATAATAATTGTCCAATTCGTCAAGTCTTGAGAGAAAAATGGATGACCACAAAAATTGATAAAAAGAAAAAGGCCGTGAATTATTAATATTACCAAAATAAAAATTTGACGAGAAAAATAAAAAGAAACAGCAAATTTTAAGTAAGAAATGTATCCAATCCAGTCTGCCCAAAAGAAAGGAAATTGACTTAACATTTTCTGTACATTAATGCCTCCAATATCCATTCACCAATTCTAAAATGGTTCCATTCTTGAAAACGAGAATTATGATTTCTTGCAGTTTTTATCCAAATCCCAAAAGGAAAAAGTGCAATTCTTTCTTCCAATGGAAAAGAAAAACGGAAAAAAAAAAAAAATCCAACTGAAAAATCAAGAAAGAAAAAAGAACACCAACAAAGTTTCTCTTTCTTTTCTTTTTTTCAAATGTTATTCACAAAATCACCTGACGAACAACCTTCACCGCCGCCAGAACTACCACCGCCGTGAGATTCCTTTGCCATGGCTTCGGTAATAGAAGCCAGCTTCTGTAGATTCAACTTAACAAAGGTATCAGCGAAGAGACGGGTGTCCTCCTCAGTATTTCCTTCCGGCACATCCACGATGTAGGACTCCAGAACGACGGTCCAGACCCTCCGGTCAAGCTCAAACTGGTGAACGGTCGTCACCGACTTGTAGTTTCTGAGCCTGTGCTCGCCGCCAATGATGGTGAACCCAAACACGTGGCGATCGTCGTCGAGAATATCTAACCTCTCAGTGCTGGTGGCAGCCGGCAAGCCAGAGATGACGTTGACGTCTCTGGTGTCACCCACTGTCATGCTGAAGTCATCCCGTACCCTGCAGCTCTTGATGAAGTGTTTGTAAGTCTGGGGGTTATCGAAGCGGCGGACGATGGACCAGATGGTGTCGAGTGGGGCGTCGATGCGCTGTGCGAGTAGGGAAGAGCATTGGCCCGAGTTGACTCGGTAGCTGTGGAATTCGATTACCGCTTGTCTCAGTGAGTCGAACTCGTATTGAGTTAGCCCAGATGGCAAAGTTAAATGGTCAGTGGTGTTTATTGTCGTTTCTTCTTCTTCAACTTCTTGTTGCTGCACTGGTTCTTCTTGATCGTTCACTGGGGTCTCTGCTTTGTCCATTGTTCTCTTTTCACAGAGAGAGAGAGAGAGAGAGGGCGCGGGGGAGGGCGGGTTAGGGACCTTGGCAGAGAGAGTTTTCGGCCGTTGTTTTTGGGTACTGCGGGGAATATAATATATTTAGAATTTTTGAGGATAAAATGGAAGTATTTTTGGGATTTTGAATTTATTATGATTTTTTGGTGTTAGTATTTTAATTTTGGAAAAAGCATTGGGAAGAAAGGGTAAGAATTGAAATTTTTTCACTACAAGGAAAAAAAAGAGGAAATTTCTGGCTGACTGGGCTTTTTTTTTTTTCTGAACGGCCAAGAAATTACTCTCTCTCTCTCTACTTTTGATTGTTTGAAAATTTATATCTTATTTCCTAAATTAATTAAACTGTTGTTAAGGAGTTGATATTTTTAAGTTAAATAATTAAATTATATATATATATATGAAAGATTTTTTTTTTAAAAAAGTGACTTTTGATAACCGCCAGAAAATGATCAAACAATCACCTAAAAAAAATTTGAAGATCACTGAGAAATTTTTTCTCAACACTCCACTTACGGTCACTTTCAAGACCGCCGGAAATCAGAGTTTTTTGACAATTTAAACAGCCAGAACACTCATTTTTTGATCGCCACTAAATCACAATTTGTTTTTTTGAGTGTTTTATATATGTTATTAATGAGTTAAAATGGTTCAATCAAAGATGCTACTCAATCAGTTACTAAATATAAATTATCGACCATTATCTTACAATAAATTTAGGTTGTCTTTTTTTTTTTCCCCCCTTAAAATGCCTTCTAATTAGTCTCAAAAAAAAAAAAAAAATGAATATCATTTCAATATTTCATCATAATTCATAAGGGTACTATAGGAAAAACATCTCCAAATACCTAATTAGGACTTATTATATTTTAGCTTGTCCTCTACATCATTTTCTACGCCTGCAAATAAAATAATATATATTACTCGATTTAAATAAAGTACCCTTAAGATTTAATATATATTTTTAGGGTTTTATTATTAAAATATATCTGCAAAAACATATGTGTATATTTATCATTAGTGATGTATAAGATGGTATAGAAAAAAGCCTAGAAGATTCAGAATCCCTAATTAACTAACAACGATGACTTATAATTAGTGATAAGAAACGTTAGTTAAAATAATTTATATTTAGTGATAGAGAGAGTATATTGCTAATACTTTATAGCTAAGAAAAAAGAAAACAAAAAACCCTTTTTGTTTTATCGATGTCCAAACTAGTTTACATGCACCTTGATATTCCGCTTATCTAGAAGGGTGTTAATGAGATTCAAATTTGAGACCTATGGTCTATGCACTCCTGACTCCACCCACTGGGATGTTTTCAAAAAAAAAAAAATCTTAATTATATAAGTATTGAGGTGTTCATGTAGATGAGTAAGTAAATGCATTCAAAACATGTTCAAATTCTATCAATACTTTCTTAGGTTGAACCCTATGTGTATTCATGGATAGTGATCGCAAACTAAGAAACAAAAGCATTCAAAACTTCTTTTTCTGGAAAAAAGGTACAAAAATACTTCATTGTTTCTTTCAATATTCTGTTTTTCATTTTGAATTGTCTAAAATTAGATATTTGGTTTTCTAAATTAATTAAAATTTTACAAAAACAAAAAACAAAACATTGGAATGTTAAAAATGAATTGAGTCAAATTATCAAAGTTTTAAATCAAACTTTTTTCTTAAAATTTGAAATTTTAAAATAAGATATTTAATTATGAACTAGGGAGTATCTCATTTTTTAAAAGTATTGTGTTATTTATTTTGTTAAGTACGTCATCTTGAATCAATGGCTACTAAATAAATAAATAAATTTTTAAATTTTGGAAGGTGAGCTTTTTGCATTAGTGTTAGTTTTCAAGAAAAGATGACGACGAAAGGATAAGTTTCATACCTTAAATATTTTTGTATGCATAGTTACTTCATGAGGCTATTATTTGATTAAATTAGCTAAATTGTTCAGGCCTTGCCTTGATTTTACAAACTTAATGATATACAAACGCTGTTCGGAATTGAATGTCTCATTTTGACTTGTATAAATATTAAAAAAATGGGTTGATTTAGTTCATTTTATATTTATCAATATCAATTTATTAATAAAATTTTAACTAATTTAGGAAACGTTACATTCATTTCCATTTTCATACAACTCAAAATAGAAATGTAGAAATTTAATTCCCGACAAAGGAAGTATTTTGTTATGACTTAAATTTTAAATATTAATTGCATATTATGAAAGTTACATTTTTATAAAAAGAAAATCAATACGCCCTCCATCTCACTTTATAAGGCATTTGTAGCCTTTTTGTAAAAATTTAAGTAAATCTTTTTCTTCTTACATTACCTGGTGTGACTGGCTCGAGTTTGAAGCGGGTTTAAATTTGGCTGAGCAACTGGAAATGGCCCACTAGATAAAACCCATAGCTTTGCTATGGCCTAAGACAATTTTGGGCCATTCGGAATCATTTTGATGGACTTTTGAGCCTTTTAGGTTCTAGAGGTATTTTTGTAATTTTGTTGTTTGTAATTTCCAAATCAGATTAGGTTTCTTTTTATTAATTTCGAGTAGGATTCTTTTAATTAATTCTGATTAAGATTAGCTTAGGTTTTAGGTAATATATTTCACATTTGTCTTCAGATACAAACAGGCTTTTAAAAAATGTGATAATTTCCGACTTTTGTTGTTAAACAGTTTTCACAAATTTCCAGCTATTCTTTCTGTTTAGCCATTTTTTTCATCCTTGTTTATTGCATCGGTTTGTATCAAAGCACAGGTTGCTTGAATCAATGGCTAAACAGATTCGTGCTGGTGGTCGTGGACGACATCTTGCTGGAAAGGGACGTGAAGTCGTTCCTGAGAAAAACAAACAGCCTCATCAATGAGACCTGCTAGAAAATGAAAACGAAGAACAGAGAAGGGGGATCCAAGACTTGGAGCGGCAATTGGCGCAGGCTAAGTTGGACATCCAGACTAAGGAGGGGGCGAAATTAGAGATTGAATGCGAAGATGAGGGAGAAAATGTCAATCCATTTGGGATTTTGAACTAGGGACGTAATCGAGTAAAATAACTTGGCAGACAATCTTCTTTCCAGAATTTCGACATGAAAATCGAGATTTCCGTTTCTAAGGTAATAGTTAGCCAAAAGACCAGAGAAGTCGCTGGAATGACTCTAGAACAGTCACTGGAGGGACAAACAGTTCACCAGATAACGCCAAGGCCAGACCGATGCTGGCTAGGCCATGATCAGTAGGTAGTCGCAGCAAGGGCAGCCCCTTGTCAGGCTTAAGATGAATCAGATTCAAGGGCGAATATTTTCCTAGTCACGGAGGAAAGTGCAAGTTGGCCCGAACTCGAAACGAGGTAAAATTTGGCTGAGCGACTGGAAATGGCATAATGGACAAAACCCATAGCTTTGCTATGGCCTAAGACAGTTTTGGGTTATTCGAAATCATTTTAATGGATTTTTGGGCTTTTTAGGTTCTAGAGGCATCTTCGTAATTTTGTTATTTGTTATTTTTGAATCGGATTAGGTTTCTTTTTATTAATTTCGAGTAGGATTCTTTTTATTAATTCCGATTAGGATTAAGTTAAGTTTTAGGTTATATCTTTCGAGTTTGTCTTCAGATACAAACAGACTTTTAAAAACTATGATAATTTCTGACTTTTGTCTTTAAACTGAAAACTGGATAGTTTTCATAAATTTCCATGTATTCTTTCTGTTTAGTCGTTTTATTCGTTACTGTTCTTTCATCATTACCCTTGATATAAAAAAGTAATGATATCATTTAAGTTAAGAATGATCAAAGATTATTAATATCTATTAGGAATTCTAAATAATCTATAATCTATCTTCTTGTTAGATAGTTCTCTTCTCAGAATCATAAATAGAGCTTTAAAAAAAAAAAAAAAAAAAAACGAGTACCAAAAATTTTTTTTTTTTTAAAAAAAACATCCATGAAACTTCAGAATCTATAAAATTTAAAAATATGTTTATAAATAAATAGATTCCATAAAAAATTAAAATTTTCTAAAAAAAACCTTAAAAATTTAAAAACAAGTTTTAAGCATAAAAGATGAAAAATTCTACAGAATAAATAAGAATAATTAAAATCCCAATCAAAATAAAGAAAATAAAATTACCTTGGAGTCGTTTTTCACTTGTGCCACTTGTTGAGAAAGTAAATCCAAACAACCTTGATAGAAAATGGAGGAATATAAAATTACACTTTTCTTCATGTCGACTTTTCTTCTCAAAATTAAAGAAGTTTGAGGAGAGATAATCGACCAATGCTTTGAAAAGAGGTGAAAACTGTAATTAGGGAACAAAAACATTTAAAAGAAAGTGAATAGGAGATGAGGGTAATATAAGGTTTGCTAATCAAATCAATTGGACACATTTACTCATAATTAACTCACCCAACTCTTTTCACAGCTTAGGAATCTTCTTGTTGGTTTGAGATTGGTCCATCATGTCTTCATTGCTGCTGAATTCCCACAATAGCAACTCTTACACTTTTTATTGTTGTTGATTCTTTCATAATATTGAAGTGCCCTAGAAGTAGAGTCTGATGCATTCATTTTAGCATTTCGTGATGTCTACACTTGAGGATGAGGAAGGGAATGAGGGAGTGAAGATCTGATTCCCACTTATCAAAAGGGGTTTGAGTCAGGGGGAGGGGGTGGAGGGTGGAGTTGGGGTTGCGATTAAGGGTAAAAAAATATGTAATGACCTATTTGATCTTTGTCCTTCAAATTTTTTAAACCAAAACCCTAGATCTTGAGGTAGGTTAGGACCATACTACAATTCAAAAATATTTTGGAGGTCACAAAAGGTTAAAAAAAAAAATCTTTGGGAACCATAACCACTGAAACCTCAAATTTTATGGACTAAACTCACTAATTTCCCATATATATATATATATATATATATAAATTAAAAATTAGTACCCAGTCTATACTTTAAACGTTCGATAATTCACATAATTTTTTTCTTTTAAAAGAAAATGCTTTCACAAGATAATTATTTTAATTTATATGTAACTTTTAAAGGTACCTGCTGCATACTGTGTCCTTTCTCATGAAAATTCCACAGGCAAGAGGACACAGGGATTTCCCCTTTTTTTTTTTTTTTTTCTTTACCACAATTACTGTTTTATTTACGCATTGGAGGGCGGTAAAATGAAAACAGAGGTATTGGTGGGGCTTCTGGATTTATCTCTGTTGTTTTTATAAGGGGTTATTTTTGGCGAAGGGATCGCATTAAAAAAGGGTGCTATGGAAAGAATTTGCTAGGATTTTCTATTACATTATAAATTCGGATGGCAAAATGAATGTCATTTTAATAAGTACTCATTTAATTTAATTTATAGTTAAACAATTAATATGATTATTCATTTAATTAATATTAACCTAAATGATTAATCGTTTATAAATCATCAAAATTAATAAATACATAAGTGAGTAATTGTGAGCAATCATTTAACTTTAAATTTGAATATTAACTTGTGTTATATTTTTAGTTTGATACTATGAAATTCAGTCATTATATACCCACTCACATATCCATCCTACCCCCACCCAACCCCATCCTATCATAATTCCTTTGTCTTTAATTTAAAATATTTGAATTCGAAATTTATAGTTTGCGTATTCATCATTCCATCTATTGGGATGTCCCTGAATGGACATTTATATGTTAATTTTCTTTATTATTAGTTGTAATAATTATTAATAAAGAATTTAAAATATATGGGAATTATATATATTTTTGTTTAACGTTGAATCTGCAAATTTTGTTTAATAAATTTCAATTAATAAAGTAATTGGATTTTTTTTAATATTCATATTTAAATAATTATATATAGATATTAATATAGAGTATTAAATTAAAATAATGTATTTATTTTACAAAGATTTATAATCTTAAAAATTAAATTATTTTATAAAATAATTTTTTATTAAAATATAATAATTTAAAACTAATGCTATTTTATGAATCTAACTCATTATTTATTTATTTAATGATTTGTTTTTAAATAAAAATGACTTTTATTAATTAATATTATTCTCATCCCTATCATATTTAACTTTCTTATTCTTTTTCTACGTAAAGGTAACTCGCCCCAAATTCTTTTCCTCAGCCCCAAACTCATACTTTCTATTACCTACATAATCCATAGGTGATAATGAAAATTATTAAAGTGATCCAAGAGGATATTTGCAAGTAAATAAGTTCCTAATCAAAATCAAGATATTGAATCTTGTAATTTTTTTTCTTTCCATTTTTTTAAAAGATATTCAATAATTTTATAACATGAAGACAACAGATCCAACAAATTAACTATGAGAAAAAAATGAAGAATTTTATTTTCAGTGAATAAGAATAAAGAGATTTTCTAAAAAATTTAAAAGTCAAGTGATGTGTCATTTTTATATGTATTATATTAGATATGAAAAGTCTTAAGATGAGAGACATTATCAACTCATCAAAAACTCTAATTTGGAGCATTTTGGTAAGTTTGTTTCTACTTTTATATATTATAATAGACTATCAAATCATTCTTATAATCAATATAGTTAGGGATTTGATTAGGGATTAACTTTTTTTTTAAGGAACACATTTTTTCTATTTATTCTTCAACTTAAAAAATACTTTTCCCTTTAAAATTATTGTTCAATTAAGTTAAAAATTTCATCAAACTTTTAATATATGATACCATACACTAAGTATGCCTTTTTTTGTTTTTTTTTTTTTTTGAAAAAAAATGTCATCTTTAAATAATTGAATAATAGTATTTTAAGTATACTTAATAGTTGATAAATTTAAGACTCTATCTCTAAATCTAAATACATGATCAAAACTAAAAAAATACTTGTATTTCATAAATAATTTTATTGTCCCATTCAAAAGTCAAAGGTTTGATTTTCAGAAGTCATAAATAGATTGACCTGAAAATTCTCAAGTCAACCTAGCCATAGTCTCCATTCCCAATGGTATATATAATCCCTATTGAATCCTACACCTACCTCGTTGAAAACTGTGATTCCAATATACGAAGTCAAAGGGACGAGAAATTGATTAAAATAACATAAAAAAAAAAAAAAAGAAGAAAAAGCTACATGCAGGCACAATGGAATCCAGACTCTCCTGTTTATGAACAGGTCGAGCCTTTTGTGGTGATGCATGTTTGGTTCACAGAGATGAAATTCAGAAACTGGCCTAATAAAATATTATGTATTTACGAGTTGAATTACCCGACAAATTTTAATCAAGTCCCTTTAGAAAAATAAGTAAAAGGCGCTAAAAATAGAAAAATACATTTATTACTGTTGCAAAGATAACTTTTTCAACGAGTTGCGACCATGCATCATGTTGTATTCCGGTCAAAAGAGGACTTTCCCGTTAAAGAAGATATTTCAAAATATTCAACTGGTGATTATTTCCTAATTAACTTGGAAAATAAGTTTATCATGCATTTTTCATAAAGGATTGTACAGACTGTGACAAACTAGAACAGATGTAACAGGAATGTGTGTTGCGTCTTCAACAAGTAGCTTGATTCAAAACTTAGGTGGCAATTCTAGAATACTTTGGAAGGAGTCAAACACATAAAAGGTGAAGCACTCAGATATTGAAGCTAAGAGAGAAGAATTGGGCTAAATATAGTGAGAGAAATTTTGAGTTGTATATTGCTTGAAAGTTTCAACACAGAGATTGGATCGAGCAATAGTTTTTTCTTGAGAGATTATAGAGATTTACAAGTGGGGATCACATTCCTCTCAAGAAGATTAGAAGATCATTCTTATTCTCTACTTGATTGAGATATTCTGCAAGTTTTGGTTGAGAGACAATTGCAGAAGGTGTTGCGACTTTGAAAAAAGTTGCATCTTTGGTGGAAGTAGACAAAAATTGACTTTGGAGTAAAGACAGTCTTGTTTTGTTTTGGCAAAGAAATACATGCAAGGTTGAAGCCATTCATCAATCTCTAGTGTCTTGGGATTTATTGCATTGAGCTCTATTGTAATTTTTGGTAAGAAATTAGTGTTGATAGCATTTGAATTTCTTATTGTAATCAGAATAATAAGAAAGATTAATCCGGGTGAGGGTCCCGCAAAGTAGGTAAGGAGTTGATCGAACTATGTAACTAAATGTCCTTGTGTTCTCATTTTTAATTTCTATTTATGTGATTTAGTTACAATAATCCGCATGGTTACAAAACAAATCGATAGAACAACACGAACATACCTTTCTTCAATTGGTATCAAAGCTTTGGTCACAACTAAAGGTGCAAATGCAATTGTAAGAACGTGGTTAGAAGTTTGTATTCAAGATGAGTACACTAAAGGAATTCCAATCATCCAGTAAACCTCCACTTCCTGATGGAGGTAACTATCTTTTCTGAAAATCTTGAATGAGAGTTTACAATCCTGCACAAGATGAATATGCTTGGACTGCTTTAACTCAAGAATGGACTGTACCTACCATTATGGATGAATCTGATGAGTCTATTACTAAACCGATTGAGAAATGGTCAAATTTTGAACTGAAAATGTCGATGGGAAATTCTAAGACAGTAAATGATATATTTGGAGCTGCTAATGCAGATCAATTTCATCATATTTCTCAGAGTGAAACTACAAAGTTGGCATGGGATATTCTGAAGACTATTCATGAAGGAACTAATTTGGTTAAAACTTCAAAAGTGCAACAACTTGACACCAAGTTTGAATAATTGCATATGTTAGAAGAAGATTCTGTTGCAACATTTGCCAATAAACTGAAAGATTTGGGAAATTAAGCATATGTTCTTGGTGATCCTTGGTTAGTAACCAAACAAGTAAAGAAGATTTTGAAATCCTCCAAGATTTAGAGCCAAGGTGAAAGCTATTGAAGAGGCGAAAGATATCTCCAAGATGCACTTAGGTGAGTTGATCAGTTCTTTGCAAACTTATGAGATAAATCATTTTGACAACAAAAAGAGCAAAGGTGTTATACTTAAATCCAATATTGCATCATTAGATAGTTCTGATGATGATGATGATCAGATAGTCTTGATAACCAGGAAATTTAAGAAGTTCTTGTGAAGAAGAATCTCAATCTGAAGAAGTCAAATAAAGATTCATTCAAGGCAAATTCCAAGACGAAGTCCAAGAATCCAGAAACCAAGCCTATTCAAAGAGATGAAGACAAGAGGGATACTAGAGATTTAATTCAATGCTATGAATTTAAAAGCTATGGTCACTACAAAGCTGAATGTGCTACTACTCTCAAAAAAAAGAAGAACGAGAAGTCCTACAATGCAACTTGGAGTGACAGTGACGGAGAGAATGAAGAAAGCAACAACAATGAAGAAGTAAGTAGTTTTGTTGCATTCATTACAAAAGTTACTATTGACAAGTCAGTTGAAGTTCAAAGTAATTTTGACAGAGATAGTGAAGATGTTGAATCTGAGACATCCTCAGTAGATGAATCACGCAAGAAGTTTATGAACAACTATGTAGTCAGTGGACTTATTTGTCAAAGAAGTATTTATCTCTCCAGAACAATCACAAAGTTGTAATTGCTAGAGAGATCAATTGAAGGCAAAATTTTAAAAACTTCAGTAGACTATGACAGAACAACAAGAGAAGTTTGAGATTATTGAAAGTAAATTGAAGGATGTTGAAAGATAAATTCACAAGTTGAACACTGGCAAAATCAAACTTCAAGAAGCATTATCAATTGGTAAACCACATGGTGATAGGATTGGTGTTGGATATTGTGTTGCAGCCTCCTTAGTTGCAAATTGTCCTAATGTAACAACATAAAAGAAAGTAACATCCAAGCAAGAATTGAAGAAGTCCTTACCAACTTTCTATTACTATGGAAGAATAGGTCTTATTAGAAGGAGATGCTACAGCAGAAGGTATCAAGGTTCTGAAGGATTGAAAGGCAAATGGATATGGTTCAAGAAGGAGAGAAATAAGCTCTTGTTGCACATTATGCATTGAAAGCCTGTGTTGATAACACTTGGTACAAGGATAGTGGATGCTCTCGTATATGACTGGAAATAAGGAATTTCTTTCAGATATTATGTCAAACACATCAGGGTATGTGACACTTGGTGATGAAGCATGAAAAAAAGTTGCAGGTTCTAGAAACTTGAAAATTGCTGGGCTACCAACTCTTCACAATGTTTTGTATGTTGGAGGACTGAAGACAAATCTCATAAGTATAAGTCAACTGTGTGATCAGTATTACACGTAAGGTTTGATTGTAACAACTGTCTTATTTCAGACAAGGATGACAAATGTTTCCTGAATGGAGTTAGAACAAATGATAATTGTTATTAAGTAGAGCTTTCACCACCGTGTATGTTGAGTAAAGCTGAAGAACCTTAGATTTGGCATAAAAAATTAGGTCATGTCAATTACAAAATGTTGTATCAACATAACAAGCTAGAAGCTATGAGAGAACTCCCCTCTATAATGAAGAAAGTTGACATAATCTGTGGACCATGTCAAACTGGAAAGCAAGCTAGAAAATCACCCAAACGAGTCAATGAAGTTAAAACCTCATCGATGTTGCAACTATTACACATGGATCTGTTGGATCCTACTCAAGTTGAAAGTTTGGAATTAAAGAGGTGTGTCTTTGTTTGCATTGATGATTATTCAAGATTTACATGGGTTGATTTTGTTAGAGAAAATGGTGATTCGTTTGATGTTTTCAATAACTTAGTGAAGTTGAAAAGAATAAGAAGATCTCTAAGTTAGAAGTAATCATGGTCGTGAATTTGATAACAAGTCTTTTACTGAATTCTATATTAAGTTTGGCATCTATTGAGAATTCTCTTCACCTAAGACACCACATCATAATTTAGTTGTTGAGAGAAATAATAGAACAATTCAAGAGATGACTCGGGTGATGTTGTATTTCAAAGGAGTGTCACAACACTGGTGGGCTGAAACTGTGAGCACTATAACTCTTATCATCAGCAGAGTATATCTGAGGCCTCACACTAACAAGCTCCCTATGAAATTTGGAGAGGTAAGAAATCGAATCTGAAGTATTTTCATACTTTTGGAAATAGATGTCATATCTTGAATGATAGAGATTATTTGGGTAAACTTGATTCCATGAGTGATAAAGGTTTCTTTATTGGTTATGCTACAAATAGTAGAAAGTCTATAATGAGAGGATTAAAACTATGATGGAAATTATAAATGTTATTGTTGATGATTATGATGGTAAGAGTCAAAAGAAGCAATTGAATAATGGAGGTGAAACAACTATAAAATCTGATTTTGAGGTTCAGAAAATTGATTTAGTTGAACAATCTGTTGATTTAGAGAATAAACAGCCAATTGAGAATGTTGTAGATACAGACATTGATGTAACAAAACCTGAAGTTGCAACAATAAAGGAGCCCTCATCTAAAATTAAACTCTATCATTCTAAGGAAGTTGTAATTGATGATATTAGAGATTTTTGTGAAAACAAGAAATAAGCTAAGGGTGAATTACAGAGATATGGTGAGATATATATGTTACACATTATTGATTGAACCAAAGAATATTACAAAAGCTTTGCAAGATGAACATTGGATCAATGCAATGCAAGAGGAACTACAACAATTTGATAAGAATGAAGTATGGTTTTTGGTTCTGAGACCTAGTAATGTGAATATGATTGAAACAAAGTGAATCTTTAGAAATAAAACATATGAGTATGACAACATTATCAGAAATAAAGCAAGACTTGTAACTCAAGGTTATACTCAAACGGAAGGGATTGATTTTGATTAAAAATTTGCTCTAGTTGCAAGATTGAAATCAATTAGATAACTTTTTCAAGAGTTACAACAATGTGTCAAGTTGTATTTTGGTCAAAGGAGGACTTTTTGGTCAAAGAAGATATTTCAGAGCATTCAAATGGTGATTATTTCCTAGTTGACTTGGAGAAGCAGTTTGTGATGCGTTTTTCATGAAGGGTTGTATAGAATGTGACAGGTTGGAATAGGTTGTAATAGGAGTGTGTGTTGTGTCTTCAACTAGCAACTTGATTCAAAACTCAAAGGTGGCAATTGTAGAATACTTTGGAAAGAGTCAAACATAAAAAAGGTGAAGTAATCAGATATTGAAGCTAAGAGAGCAAAATTGGGGTAAATAGTGAGAGAAATTCTGAGTTGCATATTCTTAGCGAGTTACAACAAAGGGCCTGGATCAAGCAATAGTTATTTCTTAAGATATTATAGAGATTTACAATTGGTGATCACATTCCTTTCAAGAAGATCATTCTTATTCTCTATTTGATCAAAATATTCTGCAAGTTCTGGTTGGGACACAATTGCAGAAGGTATTGGATTTCGAAGAAAGTTGCATATTTCGTGGAAGGATGCAAAAACAGACATTGGAGTAAAGACACTTAGGATTTTTTTGTGGCAAAGAAATCCGTCCAAGGTTGAAGCCATTCATCAATCTCAAGTGGCTTAGGGTTTATTACACGAACTCCATTGTAATTCTTGACAAGAAATTGGTGTTGGTTTCATTTGAATTTCTTGCTGTAATCAGAATTATAAAAGAGATTAATGTGGGTGAGGGTCTCCCAGAGTAGGCAAGGAGTTGGTTGAATTGTGTTACCAAATATCCTTCTATTCTAATTTTTAATTTCTATTTGTGTAATTTAGTTATAATATTTTGCATGATTACAACACAAATAAACAGATCAACACGAGCATAGCTTTATTCAATTATATTTTACGAGTATATTTTAAAAGTAATTCTTGAATTTTTTTAAAAATATTTATATTTTGTGGGAGGGAAAAAGGTAAACATCCAAGAGGAATTGATGGAACTATTCTTTCATATATTATTGCCTTGCCAAAAAATGTCACATAAATATTTATTATGTGTAAAAATAATAAATCATTTATATCTTATGTTTTTCTATTTCCAATTATGCGTCGTTTGAACTTACCTTTTTTTAACTTTTATTTTCTTTATCTATTAATGTAAATCCTATTTTTATTCAAAATGTTACGGTCACTAATTTGTTGATCCATCTTTAAAAAGTGAAAGTATCAATTTTGAAATATTGTAATAGAAATAATCCATCCTTTGATGTCATCATTTTAACTAGTGTATAAAAATATATATATATATATATATATATTATTTTTCCAGTAGAACCTTTTCTTTCCTTAATCTGTTATAATGTCATGGAAAAGGACTGAAAATATGATTTTTTTTGTTCAGGTTATAATAAGAAATTAATTGAGAATATGACTTTGAAGTTGTCCATATTCGTCGAACGTGGAGCTTGCGTGGTTCCCTCCTCAGAAAAGAGTTGGCATCCGTATCATTCCATTCATTTTCGAGCTACGCAACCTCACCACTCCCCCTAATAATCCCTCTATATCATAACTCAATATTTTTTGCATAGACTTATATTAGTTAATCTTTATAAAGATCACGCAATTATACACTTGCGAATATTATAGTAAATTATACATAATGAATTTAATTAGTATTTCATTAGTCTCAGCCATCGCATTAATATGCTTGTTAAAAATATTACTCCCTCTATTTTCAAAATTGAATGTCCACATTTCTATCCCAAGTTATCCAGAAATAAATGTTCCATTTATTATATTAGTTAATATTTTATTAATAATAAATTGATATTATTAAGTTTAAACTGAACTAAGTTAATTAATTTTCTTAAAATTTATACAAATAAAAATGAAACATTCAATTTTGGACAAAGAGAGTATATTACATGTGTGTATATATATATTTCTTATCTTTTCATGTTCTTTTTTGTCTTAATTATATTACATATATATATATATATTTATATATATTTATAATTATGTATTGATAATTTTAAAAATAACTTATATTTTGAGGTTAAAAAAAAGATTTAACTGTTACATTTCGAGATAAAAAGAAGAAGATGAAAAACATATATTTTTGCAATGGAATTATTAGCCAAATCAGGATTCAAACTATACCCTTTTGACCATTTTGGTCTATAAAGTTTTTTTTTTTCGCCAAATCAGGATTCAAACTATATCCTTTTGGGCATTTTTGTTCATAAAGTATTTTTTTGGTCAAATAAGGACTCAAACTATGCAATTTTGGCCATTTTGATCCATAAAGTATTTTTTTTGGCTAAATAAGGATTCAAACTATTTATCGATTATCCATTTTAATCTTTTGACTGGAATCTTTAAAAAAGTCTCCGAAATTTTGAGTCAACGAAGAGTTGATCAAAATGTTAAGGGCAATTCCATCATTTCACTGTTCAACGCATGAAAAAAAGAAAGAAAGAAAGAAAGAAAGAAAGAAAAAGATCTGGTACTGTGCATCATCTCAGGACAGTGATTTTTTTTTCTAGTAAACAGTGAAATAATGGAAATGCCTTTAACATTTTGGTCAACTCATTGTTGACTCAAAATTCCGATGAGTTTTTTAAGATTCCAGTCAAAAGGATCAAAATGGCTAATCGATAAATAGTTTGAGTCCTTATTTGACTTAAAAAACACTTTAGAAATCAAAATGACTAAAAGATATAGTTTGAATTCTGATTTGATAAATAATTCTTTTGCAATGGGATTACAAGAATTTAAGAAATAAATAAATGAACCTATAAAGAGAGAATATGAAAAGATTGAGTCGTACATGCAAATGGCTATTAAATATCTCCATTCTCCACCAAGTGTTCTAGAAGATGCAAAGTAGCAGGCCTCAATTTCCTTACCCTATTACATTAATACTTCTTTTTTTTTAGATTAATTGCCTACATTTTTATTTCCATTTGACTTAAGACAAAATGGTTGAGTGCGAACCTCGGCCCAATGCAAGAATGTTGTTTCAAAATTGTAAAATCATTTCACAAGCTGAAAGGGAGAAAAAAAATCACAAATTTGATATTAATCATGTACCGGTCAACTTTTACTTACCTGCGTTGGCATTTAAGATCAGAAGATCTTTGAATTTGAGGCACGATAAGGATGAGAGGCAAATCAATATTGATCTAGGATAATGCTTTTTTTAAAAATGTTTTAATTTTCCTTTTGAAATATGCCAAAATATATAGTAATATTGAATGTTAAATTTTCCTAAAATAAGTAAAATATTTTCATGCAAATTGATATTGTTATATAAATTAAAAGGTTTGAAAGTTTTATGGTAATTTTGAATCTTCCAAAAGTTCAACTTTACTTCTAAACTTTTTAAAATGTAAGCATCTTAACTTTAAGTGGAATGTCAAGGTGTATGCAAATTGATCGGGACAACCATTAATTTTTTTTTTTTTTATAAAAAAACTTTAAACTTAAAAATTATTGTCCATCGAGTTCGAATCTCACTTATATCTTTCTAGATTAGTGGAATATAAGGTGCATGAAAATTAGTTTGAAAAGGAGGAACAAAAAATTACGAAAGATCCAAAAAAAAAAAGGGGAAGAAAAAGCAGGGAAAAAAAAACCTTAATTTTGTCACCTGCACCAACGAAACGGTATGTGTTTGGTACATTTTGGAAGTTTAAAAAAAAAATGATGTTTTAAAGTTTTTCTCCACAAATCTTTTCTCCCTATTAAAAATTAGTCCCTGCATATGTCAGTGAATGTTTCTCATTAAGTAAGGATCCTATACCCTCTCATCTTTAGGTTTCGAGGAGATTGTAAATCAAGAGATATGTTTTAGTGAGATTTGAAGAAAGTCCATCATTTAATCATTATATGTAACGAATCAATTCCAATACTTATAAAGAACAAACTTGCACATTACGTGTACAGATAAGGCCAGTACTATTCTAACTCTTGTCAAATTTACTGCTGAATCATGTCACAGCAGGCTTGTCCGTTTTCGTTTTGACCCCTGGGAATTTGTCAATACGTCGGCAAAGATTCGCAGCAACCATTAATTTAGGAATGTTCAAATATAAATCGTGATATATATATATATATATATATATATATATATATATATATATATATATATATTTT
>JAOXNR010029735.1:0-23073 GCA_028571225.1 Parsonsia alboflavescens | reverse complement strand
ATCTTAGCAATGACAGCTGAAGTGACTAATCTAGCATGGTGGTACAATTCCCCGTCGCTCATCTCTGGATATTCCTTCTTCAGCACCTGACAGACGGCGTTGTGTTCCATCACAAAAAGGGATTGCAGTACGGAGACGCCGGCCCAACTGTTTCTGACATCACCGGAAACGGCAATTCCATCCTCGTCGTGAAGAAGAAGCCCATCTTTCGATATCTTTAGCTTTCCATCTTCGAATGTCCTCACTTTCTTCAACTGCTTCGAATTACTCCCGTATATGGCACTTCCATCCCTTCAGTTTCAAATACATAGAATAGCATTTACTTAATTAACATACTATATGGTAAATATAAAGGGTTATTTCAACCTTAAAAAATATGCATAATTATCTGTCTATTCTTTATCAACTGATTTATTTTCGCGCAAGAGACAGGTAAAAAAAAAAACTTCTATCATATACGTAAATTGAATATCGATTTTAACTTTTGATAAATTTCATTAAAAGAGTTTGATTTAATTTATTAACAATATTTATTTTTTTCTAAAATTTTAACTAATTAATTTAAAGAATGATAAGACATTCTTTCTAAACAAAGCAAATAGTATATTTAATTAGTTCTTACTTACCACCAGGGGGTTCTGGTATTCAAGTGGCCGGTCTTAATGTCAAAAAATCCTGTAGGAACCTCTTTTGTCTTGTAAAACTTGAAGGTCTTGAGAGGGCATTGGCTTGCAACTTCCGCCGGTGCCTTGAGTTCAATCTATATATATATATATAAATAAAGAATCAATTTGTGAGAACTAAAATATTAGCATTGTGAACTTGTATATATTCGTATGGTCAATGTATAATCAATTTCAGAAAAAACTATATATATTTATATATACACAAGAGTAAACTTTTACTTGTATACTAGTATTTATTTATATGTAAATAATAATTAAGTGAGACCTGCTGAGTATCCTCCAAGTGATCAATCCAATCATGAATCATAAACTGAATCCAGGAGGCTGCAATCATGTTGAATTGCTTCCCCGTGTCTATCAGCTTTCTGCGTCCCAAAAGTTTTGAAGCAACCACCATTGGATCTGGCTTCAGTAACTGCAAATATATATATATATATTTAACATGCATCTTCTTGTTAGCTAATTAATAAAATTGATTCGGATTAATTAAAGGAAAGAAGATCAAATGATAGATAAATTAAAAAAAAAAAAAGTTATATAGTTACCTTGTTCTTCTGGTTAACAGGAAGAGCATTCCTGCCAAAGAAGGAATTTTGACTTCCAGCACCTTCATTGAATGGATCATTGAACTTCCCATCGTCTGTTCTATAAGGATAATCAACGGGGTTAAAGCGGACACCGGTGGGAGTTTTTCCGACGTTAATCAAGTTGTATTCTTGGTGCAAGTGACGACGGATGGCCAGGTAAAACAGACCCAAGAACACCGGCAAACGGTGCCAATGAATCCCAAGCTTATCAGCAAAATGAACGATCTGCATGCATGTGAAGGTCATCATAGCATCAAATTAAAATTAATTAATGATCAAATCCAATATTAGTTCATGCATATATGTAATATTATTAGCTAGAGGATAATTATGAAGTAATGAAAGAAAATATTAATGAATTACAAGAAAAAGAAGCTTATCGATGAGTGTCATTGTGGAGAAAACTTGATGGAAGTCTTCGTGAATGAAATTGTGGACGGGAGCCATCAACATGGCCTTGACGGGAGACAAAAGAGAAAACATATTGTTTTTCTGGGCAAAAACTAATCAAAGGAAAGAAGTAGAACTTTTCTGATAGCTGAATTTAGTTGAGGTTGTATGTTTGCCCAGCAACACAGCTACATATTTATAGCCGAAATATTATGCATATAATTATGGCACGTAACCCAAAAGAAAAAAGGGTTTATTTTTAGTAAATACGTAAGTTTCAAATAATTTACGATGTATTTGTACACCTTTCTAATTGCAGTACTGTAGTAATTAATATTTGGTCATTTGTTTGCTGTTCGAAACAGAAAGGTCAGACTGAGAAAGGTAAACGTCGAAGCTGACAAAACA
Organism: Parsonsia alboflavescens; assembly: GCA_028571225.1. Lineage (NCBI taxonomy): Eukaryota > Viridiplantae > Streptophyta > Magnoliopsida > Gentianales > Apocynaceae > Parsonsia > Parsonsia alboflavescens. The sequence continues at coordinate 21,002 of JAOXNR010029735.1, read as the reverse complement.
GGTGGAGGGTGGAATTCGGGACTGTTCAAGGATGATGGCTTGATGCATGCCAACAAAAGTGATCCCAAGTTAAATTTCCCGGTTATTCTTTTTAATTTTTTTAATTAACCTTTGCTTTATTATATTTACATATTCCTCTCTTCGCAATCGGATGCATCTTTCTATTTCTATTTTAAATTTTTTGATAAAGAATATCTTATTTTTTAAATTAATTAAAATTTTGTTAAGCAATCAATATTTTGAAAATCTAAGTGAATAGAATGACAAGTGTCCAGATATCGTTAAAAAAATAATTTAAAATAAATTAAGTCAATTAATTTTCTTAAAATTTATATTAAGTCATGATTGGATATTCAATTGATGACTGAAAAGTACTACTATGTTATTTTACCTTTTTTTTTTATATATAAATAGTTACGTGCCATCCTTTTTTCTTTCACGTGACAAGAAAAGGAAGAGGGAGCACATAGAAACGAATGTAACTATTATCTATTTAGGACCACAGGGAAAAAAGGGACCACAAAACGTTTAATTAGCAAGCAATTGAATATCTTTCTCTATTGTCTCATTTGATTTCTTTACTTGGACAAAAATTAAAAATCCATCTGTTTTAGAAAATAGACAATGAATTCTCAACCATTGAAAATGATGAAAATATAAATATTTAAATCTAAACAAAGGCGTGTGATTTACGTATAAAGCATTTAATGTTACGAAGAAAAGAAGCGAAAGGAAAAAAAGGATACTCCTGCGTTATGTTTAAAGCATTTAATCCCTTTTTTTTCCTCTTTTTTTTTTTTTTTTTTTTTGTTTTTTGCTGGGGAAAAAAAAGAGGAGGGTTTTCCCCGTACGATGAATTTGTAGACCTTTCCTTCGTTATAATATATGCCAAATAATAACTCGTCAATTCTTGCCAAACAATAACTCGTGGAGGGGTGAAATTGTACATGTGACTATAATGATGGAGGCTACTATACTATATATGTTGGAAGAATTAATTTTGAATAACAGATCATAAATTCTTTTTTATTTTAAAAACAGATAATAAATAATTTTAAGAAACTATATAAAAAAAAAGATTATTATTTTTTAAAAAAATGCTCCATCGGTTACAGGTCATTTTCTTTGTCATATTAAAGGAACCATAACAATCAACAGTTAGTAACAAAGCAATGCCTCTTATCAAACTTCAACTCAAAATCACCTAGAAAATGTGGGTAAAACCGGGGGGGGGGGGGGGGGGGGATATTATTATGAGCTACAAGCCCAATAAATAATAAAATCTCATCAATAGATGGATTAAATATTTCAAAACAGTTTTTCTTTTCAAGAGACAATTTAACCACGATAACTAAAATACCTAAAACTTAATAGAGGGGATTTATTACTCAAATGAATAATTCAAACACAATCATTTATTCAAAACTCAGTTCAAAAATACCCCTATGCCCAAAACAATTATTTTAATTTTCTTTTTAGACGGTCACAATCACAATTACAATGACCTTATGGTCACAATATCATAGTAGCCTTACGGTCATAATCACAATATCACAATCATTAGCTAACAACTATAGATCCCAACTTTAACCATTAGTATAATCTCCTGGGGCATAGATTTACAAATCATAGCCACTCTCTCTTATTGAAAGATAATTTTTGAGAAAGTTTAGGAAATTTTAATCTTTTGAAACGTTCTCACTCTCTAGAAAAAGAAAAGAAAAAAAAAACCCATATTGCAACTTTAATATACAATAATTCGTAAATCCAAAAATTTCAAAATACAATTGTTAGATAATTATATTGGTTATTATTTCGGTATTTGTGTTTTTATTAGGCTGACCAAAAATTTGGTTTTTGAATTGTATAACACCTGTTGAGTGGTTAAGTTGGATTAAGTCTCTTAAAGATAAATATTTCTCATTTGATAATTCTGTAGTTGTATTTATCTATTTTGGATATTCTCATATTTAATATTGTGATTATCTTATAGAAGAATATCTTGTATATCTTTCTACATTGCTATTTTTGAGTGATAGAGTTTGATGATAATCAAACCACGTGCTGAAAGCCTTGCTTAAATTCATTATAAATATTTAGAAAAATATTCATGGTAGAGGAACTTGGGAGGAGTACATCTACTTCCCTATTGCAGATTGTTACAGGTGTGTCATAATAGTTCTTGTGGAACAGTTCCAGAACTCAGGGGGAGTTCGGCTTCGAGGGAAGTTTTGTCATCTTCAGAGGGATTCTAGAAGATGATGCAATATAAACAAGAGAGATTCTTGTTGTGAGTTGGTAAGATAAAACTTAGAGTAGGATAGTGGTAGACTAGAAGGATTCTATTGTTCTATATTACACTCTTGTAATGTTCTTATCTTAATGAATTTTGCAACTTGGCCTTGTTTTGAGGACGTATCCTAAGATTGGATTTATGTCAATAGGATGAATCTCGTTAAATCTTGGTGTTAATTTATTTATGCTAAATTTCTATACTTAGCTTGTTAATTACAACTTAATTGATTAATTGCTAGCCTAAGATTCTATCAATTGGTATCAGAGACATACACTAACGAATTAGTGAAAGATCTTGGGTTTAGAATCTTTTTGTGCAGCAATGAGTGGACTGCAAGAAGGAGGATCTGTGAGTAGGCCACCTCTCTTCAATGGATCAAATTATTCATATTGGAAGGTTCGAATGATTGCATTTATTAAAGCTCAAGATGAAAAGCCTGGAAATCAATCTGAAAAGGATGGACTCCCCCCAAAAATGAGAAAGGTCAGTTGAAGGATGAAGATACCTGGACAGAAGAAGAGGACAGATAAGCTAATTTTAATTCAAAAACTCTTAAAGCTATATTTAAAGCAGTTGATATTAATCAGTTTCGTTTGATTGCTCAATGTACTTCAGCTAAGGAGGCTTGGACAACCTTACAAATTGCTCATGAAGGAACGTCCACTGTACGTCGCTTCAAACTACAAATGACAAGTTCACAATTTGAGAAATTACAGATGGACAAAACTGAATCAATTGTTGATTTTCATGCAAAATTGAGTGATCTAGCTAATGAGTCTTTCATACTTGGAAAGCAAATGATCAATGAAACTTTGGTACGCAAAACTCTGAGATCACTTCCGGAACAGTTTGCTCATAAAGTAACTGCAATTGAAGAAGCAAAGGATATCGATACGATCAAATATGATGAATTGATTGGCTCGCTACAAACCTTTGAGATGAACTTAAAGCCAAGTCGGAAGGACAAAAGTTTTGCTTTTCAAGTTGCTGATCCCATTGATTCAAAAATTGATTGTTCAAAGATGTTCAGCAAGTAATGTCTCTGATCACACGAAATTTCAACAAAATGTACAAACGAATCAAGGGAAAACCAAATTCCAGTTAATTTAAAAACAATGCTGGAAATAAGAAAATCCATGGTAAGTTTTCTTCTAAGAATACTGATTCTAATATAAGAACTAACAAAGGAATACAGTGCAGGGAATGTGAAGGCTATGGCCATATTCAGGCTGAATGAGCAACCTACCACAAAAAGCATAAGAAGTCGTTTGTTACTGCATGGAATGATGGGGAACAAACTGATGAAGATGAGGAAAGAATTGAACAAACCGTTAATTTTGTTGCTCTCCATGGTGAGATTGTTCTGTCAAAATGCGACAATTCAAGTATGAGAAATGTTGAACATGATGAAGAGACAGAGGTAGGACAATGTTTTCCTGAATTAACTAATATAGATAGCGATAGTGAACTTACTCTTGAGGAAATGCTAGAAGCCTATGAAGAGTTGTTAAAACTGTGTGTTAAACTGAACAAACTAAATAGAGAACTCGAAATTAAAGTAAAGATATTTATGTCAAAGAAAGGACAATTGAATACTAAAATCAATGTGTTGATTGCAGATTGTGAAGCAAAGGAACAGAAATTTTAGGAATTATCAAAGGAGCATAACAATACAATGAAAAATGTGAGGATGATGAACAGTGGCACACAAAAATTGTACCAAATATTAGCTGAACAACGACAGACACTTGATCCTCGTGGTTTAGGCTATGGTGACTGTACTCGCAAAATAGAAAACTCAAAGGTGAAAAAGTCACACTCGCAAGGTACTAACATGCTAAGAAATTCAGCCAAAGGTTGGAAAAAATTGTTTGTACTTACTTGTCATTATTGTTTTCGAAAAGGACATATCAGACCAAACTGTTTTGAAATGTTGTTTAACAATGTGCATCACAAGTCATTAACCTTACACCAGGTTTGGAATCACAAGTCTAAGCAAGTTTAGCTGGATTCATGTCTTTAACAGTGTTCGATTCAGATCTATGGTTCTTTGATAGTGGCTGTTCTTGTCATATGACTGGCAAAATGAATATTTGAAAGATTATCATGAGTGCAATCCTGGTCAAGTTACCTTTGGTGATGGTAAACAGGGAAAAATCTTGGGAAAAGGAACTCTTATGGTAATAGGAATGCCTCACCTTTATAATGTGTTTTTAGTAGAAGGACTTAAGGCAAATTTAATCAGCATTAGTTAGTTATGTGATGACGAGTTGTTTGTCAAATTCATTAAGGATGCTTGTCATGTGTACGATGAAAATAAAAATTGTGTACTGTTTGGTACTAGATCTTCTAGTAACTGTTATATGACTGGTACAACTATATCATGTAACAGTGCAAGTCATGATAATATGAAATTATGGCATGAAAGGTTGGGGCATGTAAACTTCGAATAACTAACTGAAATTTCTGTTACAGGTGCTGTCAAAGGAATTCCAGATCTTGGTAGTAATACCGGTACCGTGTGTGAATCTTGCCAACTCAGAAAATAGAAACATCAAACACACAAAGTTGTCAATTTTATTACTACTTTTTGTCCACTAGAACTATTGCATATGGATCTCATGGGTCCTATGCAAATTGAAAGTGTTGGAGGTAATAAGTATGTGTTTGTCTGTGTAGATGATTTTTCAAGGTTTACTTGGGTAGAATTTCTTGGGGAAAAATAAAACTCCTTTGAATCATTCAAAAGATTATCCATGAGATTAATGACAGAAAAAGCTGATGTGTATGGTAAAATAATTAGTCTTAGAAGTGATCACGGTAAGGAATTTGAAAATACGCTTTTTACTAATTTCTGCAATGATCATGACATTTTACATGAGTTCTCCGCATCAAAGACACCACAACAGAATGGTGTTGTAGAAAAGAAAAACAGGACTCTACAAGAAATGACAAGAGTAATGTTATGTGCTAAAGGAATACCATTAAAATTTTGGGCTGAAACAAAAAATACTGCTTGTTATATCATTAATTGTGTTTATTTTAGGACAGGAATAAAATTGACGTCCCATGAAATATGGAAAAGAAGAAAACCAAATATTCGTAACTTTCATGTCTTAGGAGGTAAGTGTTTTATTTTGAATGATAGAGACGGACTTGGTAAGTTTGATCAAAAGAGTGATGTTGACGTTTTTCTTGGATATTCAATAAACAGTCAAGCTTATAGAGTAATTAATCAACGTACTGGAAAAATCATGGAGTCTACTAATGCTGTGTTTGATGAATCTACAGTAACTTTATTAAGGGCAGAAGATGAAGAAACAGAAAAATTTGGTACTCAAATGACAGGACAGCAAGAACAATCAACAGATGAAGGACATGATTCCCCCAATAACTCAGAGAAATGCAGCATTCCGCTTGAGACAACTCAATCCACATTAAATTCATCAGGAGCAATACATTATGAAACTCAAAAGACACAAACAGATACAAGTAAGAGAGTTTCGAGACAAATTCCTTCTAGAATTCAAAAAACACATTCGTTGGAAAAGGTAATTAGAGATTTGGAGGAAGGAACTTGCAATAGAGGTAAGGCTAAAGTTAACTATAGAGAGATGATTAGCTATGTCTGCTATTTGCCTACTATAAAATCTAAAAATGTGAATGAAGCTTTGAACTGTTGGATAAATGCCATGCATGAGGAACTAGAACAATTCAATAGATTGGATATTTGGTCACTAATACCTAGGTTAGAAAATATTAATGTTATTGGTACTAAATGGATCTTTAAGAATAAAACAGAAGAGTCAGGAAATGTTGTTAGAAACAAAGCTAAGTTAGTTGCTCGGGATATACACAGGTAGAAGGTATAGATTTTGATGAAATATTTGCACCCGTGGCTAGATTGGAATCAATTAGACTATTGATATGTATTGTCTGTCTGCATCAGTTCAAATTGTATCAAATGGATGTCAAAAGTGCATTCTTGAATGGTATTCTAAGTGAAGAAGTTTATGTTGAACAACCTAAGGGCTTTGTTGATCCTAATTTTCCAGATCATGTGTTTCAACTGAAAAAGGCATTATATGGTTTAAAACAAGCTCCTCGAGCTTGGTATGAAAGATTAACAAAGTATTTTCTGGAATAGGGTTACAAAAGAGGGGGAGTTGATAAAACTTTATTTGTAAAACTGTTTTCCGATGATATTTTAATTGCTCAAATCTATGTTGATGATATTGTGTTTGGTTCGACTTCTGTTCAACACACAGATGCCTCTATGAAACAAATAACACAAGAATTTGAAATGAGTATGGTTCGTGAATTGACATATTTTCTGGGGTTGCAAGTTAAACGATTTGTAGGTGGGATATACATCTCACAAAGCAAATATGCAAGAATCTTGGTTAAAAAATTTGGTCTCGAAAAGGCTAAACTGTTAGAACACCAATCCATACTAATTTGAAACTGTCTAAAGACAATGCAGGAACAGCTGTGGATTCAAGCTTGTATCAAAGCATGAGTGGGAGCTTGTTATATCTTACAACAAGTAGACCAGACCTATGTCTCAGTGTCGGCATCTGTGAAAGATATCAAGCAAATCCCAAAGAATTACATCTGATGGCAGTCAAAAGAATTATTCGATATTTTAATACCACATTAAATTATGGCATCTAGTATACAACTGACACTACCACATTTTTGGCGGGTTTCAGCTATGCAGACTGGGCAGGAAACCTGGATGATCGTAAGAGCACATCAGGAGGATGTTTCTACCTTGGAAACAATCTGGTTTTTTGGTACAGCAGGAAGCATAACTCAATCTCACTATCAACAGCTGAAGTTGAATACATTGCTGTTGGAAGTTGTTGTACACAACTATTGTGGATGCAATAGATGCTAAAAGATTAGGGTATTCTACAGGATATGTTTATTGTGTTTTGTGACAATAAGAGTGCCATTGATATATCTAAGAATCCTGTTCAGCACACTCGCACTAAACACATTGACATAAGACATCACTTCATTAGAGAATTGGTAGAGACTAAGACTGTCATCATTGAGCATGTATGAACGGAAAAACAACTGGCTAACATTTTTACTAAACTTTTAGATGCTAAAAAATTGAATCATTAAGGAAAGCTTTAGGAGTCTGTTTTATTGTTGTATAACACAAGTATGATAGTTGCCCTGTAGGAGGATAATGGTTTAGGATGATTATCTTGTTTCGATTTCTTTTTCTTCATCATTATAAAAGATTTTTCATTCTTAAATTTAGCATATTGACAGATTGTCAAAATATCTTTCATAAAACTTGAATTTTGTTCCGTTTACACAAACATGATTGATTTCAATAATTTTCTTTTACAAAAAAAAAAAAAAAACAAATTTACTGAGGAGGAACAATTGAATGTCACATGATTTCGGCAAAGAATCATTTATTTCTCTGAGAAAAGAGTTACCCTCACCATCTCAGTGGAAGTGTGAAAACTATCTTAGATTAGATGCCGAGGAGGAATAAGGGAATGTTAGTTAGACTTAAATTACATTTTTTCTGAGAAAAGAGTTACCACCACTTTTGTATATAATAAACTAAGCATAAACAATCCTGAAAGGAGCCACATTAGTGAGTGTGTAAAAACTATCTCGGATTGAAGGATCTTGCTGATTTCCGTCATGTACACACACCCTCACTAAAATTTTGGTACAGTGATAAGGTATTTTCTCTCTCTATATTCTTAATTTAAGTTTAAAAAATCTTTAGTATGAGTAGGAAATTTGATCTTAACAGGATAATCAAGCTGAACTTCTCTTCTTAAAGGAGATTGTCTTACTTTTTTTTTATTATTATTATTTTTTAGAAAATAATAAAGTATATATATATATATTTATATTTATTTCTCTCTAAAGTTTTCCCGGGTGATATTCTGTTTAAATTCTATTGGTTTGTATAATGTCCATGGCAGTTCAAATACATTGATTCATGCTCAAAGTCTGTTAGTCTCTGTTTTATACCAAAATTGGTCTTTCTTTCTACCTGGATTAAGATTTTTATTCTCTAAATCTATTTTTAAGTCTCAGATATTATTGGCACTTATCCCATAGTTCATCTTCCATCTTTGTGAGTCTCGAAAAAGGGTTTCTAAGATTTTCTTTCTTCAGCTTCTTCTCACCGATTGTGCTTTCTGTCCATACTCACACGGTTGTACAGAGTTTCACCCTTGACTTTATCATGCCACGGGTAAAGCACGTTGCTGTGAAGAAGAAAGGTGGCGGTACTATTTCTCCCTCATCATCCAGCTCCACACCACCTCCGACAGTAACTCCAACTCGACCCGTTGTGACTCAAACCTGTGGTTCCGGTGATATATCGATATACCCCCAAGATCCACGTCTCCAGGAACTCTTGAAAACCATTGCCACTGAACACAATTAGCCCCCCTCAATAGCCGTGGTTCCTCAATCGGCCAGTCCAACCCCAACCACTGGCCATTTGGTGACCCAACCATCGGCTGCTATTACCAAGGGTTCTGAAAAACCCTCAATCAAATGGAAACAAAGAGTTGTTGGATCTCAAAAATATAAACTTCAACAGAGGTTTAGGTCTTCCGGTTGTGTCTCCACGTCATCAACTCAACAGGTGGAGTTGGAGGATTCTGACTCATCTTCTTAAAAGGATGAAGAGCTCAAGGATACTTCTCCTGTTGACTCGGCACAAGGGGTAAATTCTATTAAACCGCTTAATAAAAAATTCCTAAATGCAATTGTGTTAATCACTGGAACACAATAGGATCTCGTAAAATTATAGGCAAATATAACATTGACATTCCTAGCCATGAAAAAGTAGGGATACTGGAGTTTTTATCTAGCCGTGGGTTTATGAAGTCAGTCTCCAAACTTTCCTTTTATATTGATGGCTTGGAATGTGATTTTTATGTGAATCTCTATGAAATTCAAAATGCTGATAGTCCCATGTTTCAGAAAGTCTATGTCCGAGGTCACATGTTTGATTTCTCTGTTACTTTGATTAGAGAATATTTAGGTTTGGATACTGTTGATGTTATTTTCAAATCTAAGAAATCTTAACTCTTAATTTTGATGACGTTGCTTTTGAATTAACTGCAGGACATATACAACAATGGCCTAATGACAATGCCATTAAAGCATCTGCTTTATCAACCAAATACTCCATTCTTCACAAGATCTCTAAGTCCAATTGGTTTCCCTGTACTCACTCTTCAACAGTATTTGCTGATCATGCAACACTTTTATATTCTATTTTGACTAACTCTGTTTTTTATCTAAGTCAACATATATATGAGTTTACCTGTGGCTACCAGCAGTGGGATAAAACCTATGGGAGTTTGCCCTTTCCCGTTCTCATTACATTTGTTCTTCTCAAACAACAGGATGTACGAGATTCAGCAGATGGAGACAATGTCTATCCCACAAAGTTGATCAGGGTTTCTGCAAAATTGTTCAAAGGAAAAAGGGTGAATGACATGAAATCTGCCACTCAGTCTATGCCTTCTTCTTTTGGTATTTCTTGGCAGAATCTTGTGCAGTTGCAACAAGCTCTTGCTCCCTTACTTGCTGCCTTACTCCAAGTTCAACAAGCTATGATCACGTTTCATCAGGCGGTCACTACATTAGAACAGACAGTTAATATGGCCATCCCTAGTCAAGTTGATGAATTCTCTACTATTGACTCAGATGAATGATGGTTGGCATTTTTGTTGGCAAAAAAGGGGAGACACATTGTTGCTTTTGTTGGTGTTTTTGCTTGCTGGTTTTGGCGGTCTTACTGATTGTTTTTGCTATTCTGTTTTAAGCTGATTACATTTACTATTACTATACTTTGTCTAATGCTTCTGGGATATTGCTACATTGGATTGCTAGTACTTAAACTTTTTTTACAGCTTATTAATTCAAAAACCTTGGAGCTGTGTTTTGCCAATATAATGCCAAAGGGGGAGTTTGTTAGATAATTATATTGGCTATTTTTTTTGGTATTTGTGTTTTTATTAGGCTAAATAAAAATTTGGTTTTTGAATTGGTTAATACCTTTTGAGTGGTTAAGTTGGATTAAGTCTCTTAAAGATAAATATTTCTCAGCTGATAATTCTGTAATTGTATTTCTCTATTTTGGATATTCTCATATTTAATATTATGATTATCTTATAGAAGAATATCTGGTATATCTTTCTACATTGCTATCTTTGAGTGATAGAGTTTGATGATGATCAAACCACGTGCTAAAAGCTATGCTGAAATTCATTATAAACATTTGAGAGAATATTTGTGGTAGAGGACTCGGGAGGAGTACATCTATTTCACTATTGCAGACTGTCACAGGTGTGTCACGGGAGTGTCACAACAGTTCTTGTGAAACAATTCCAGAACTCAGGCTGAGTTCGGCTTTGGGAGAAGTTTGGTCATCTTCAGAGAAATTCTAGAAGGTGCTGCAATATAAACAAGAGGGATTCTTGTTATGAGTTGGTAAGATAAAACTTAGAGTAGGGTAGTGATAGACTAGAGGGATTCCATTGTTCTATACTACACTCTTGTAAGTTCTTATCTTAATGAGTTTTGCAGCTTGGCTTTACTTTGAGGATGTAACCTAAGATTGGATTTATTCCAATGGGATGAACCTCGTTAAATCTTGGTGTTCATTTATTTATGCTAAATTTCTATACTCAACTTGTTAATTACTACTTAATTGATTAATTGCTAGCCAAAGATTCTATCTGTGTAAAATATTTTCAAAGTACATGGTTATAACACAGTTTATTCTTAGGCCTTTTCTGTAAACCATCATGTGATAAGGGTTCTGGATGGTAAGTATGAAAAGATAAAAAATTGGCATGCTGAAAATAAAAAATGTATTTGGCTCAGGTCGAAGAAGAAATGGGAAAAAGTAGAAAGTTTTCAAGCTGAATAGTCTGCTGTGTTTAGCAAACTAGCAGAAGAGAAGAAAAATCTTGAAGTAGAAAATCAAAAAATTGAAAAAAGATCAGGATGATTGGGAGAGTTGACAACAAAGAAAAATTTACTTCTATATGAAGATTCAAACGGGAAAATACTCCCAAAAGCGGAAAATCGTGTTCTTGGTGACCTTTTCAATTCTACCAGATTCGAAAACATGTAGGATAGGGTATTCGATAACTTTGTTCGTTCGGGAGCGGAAAGTTATTAATCTGAAGTTAAAAAGAAGCATCTTGATTTCAAACTCATTAGAGATTTGAAAGACTTCATGAACAAAAACATTATCCATATCCTTGGCCTTGGGAGGCCGGCTTTGATTTAGGGGAAATGTGTAAAACATTTCCATTACCAATTCGGGTGAGTGAAGGTGATGAAGATTCTGATTCCGCTAAGGAATCAGACGAAGAAGAGTTTGAGAGGGCTCATGAACTAGTTCCCCTAAACCAAAATGAAGGGACTATTGTTTTCAAAGTTCCACCCTTCATTCCAACAATGTTTCCTGAGGGTGAAAATACAACTCCTTCATCTCAAGGCAATGAAAACTCATCACCACTTCCTGAAGGCATTCAATCTATAACTCCCAGTCTTCCTTCTCAAGAAGCAACAATCATTGAAGACCATGGGAACCAAAAAGATTGAACTATGATTATTGATGTAATTTTTGTATTCAGGATGTATGAGTTGTACTTAATTCTTATTCAATGGAAAACATCCTTTTTGCATTTTATGTTATCTTTTTAATCCGAGTGTATGAACCGAATTGAACCAAATCATATAATTGAAGTGTTTAAAAAATGTGAATTCAAAATATGAACAAAAATATTGGATTTTATTGAAGAAAATACAAATATGATTTAGGATTGATGAATCTATCAAAGAATACACCTGAAAATACACATTGAAATCCTTTAAGGATAAAATTTTCGAAGATTCATAGAATTCCATGTTCGGGCAATATCATTTCCTTCCATATCTTTTAGGATCAAGTTTCTTATTAGGATCTTGACGGCTAACCTCATTTTTCCTCTTAAACAAGTCACCTTGCAACAAAGATGGTAACCGCTGGTTATAATATTTAGCCAATTTCCTTTCATAAATGCCTTCACGTTTAGCCACCTTTCTTCTTGTTTCTTCAAGAAGAACCAAATTTTCAGCTAACTTTTGATCATTTAAATCTGCATTGAATAAATCGATTTGGATAGATGAACTTCCCACTTCAATCGGAATCATTGCATCAGTGCCAAAACACAAATTGAAAGGAGATTCTTATGTTCAGAAATTTGGAGTTGTCCTATAAGACCATAAAACACTTGATAGTCCATCAACTCATTTTAACTTCATGGAATCAAGCCCTTTCTTTAAGCCTCGTAAAATGATTTGGTTTGCTACTTTAGCCAAACAGTTAGTCTGTGAATGACCAACCGAAGTAAATCTATGATCAATTTTTAACTCATAACAAAAATCTTGGAATTCTTTAGCCTCAAATTGCTTTCCATTGTTAGTAATCAACACTTGGGAAATGCCAAAGTGAGTTACAACATTTAGTGAAATAGGTGCTAAAGGTTTTGCTTCAATCGATTTAGTGAAGTAGTCAATAGCAATAATTTGAAATTCCCTTCCTCCCAAAGCCTTCGGGAATGGGCCTATAGATAAAATGTAGAAAGAAATGTTATAAATTTCATTTCTTAAAAATATGTAATTTATGAATAAGCTAAATGAAAGTTTTCCTGTCCAAACTTTGGATCATTGTTTAATTCTCAAACAATCTTTTTTTCGATCAATTTCATACCCAATCATTTTACAGGTAACCAAATTACTACCTACCATCAAAATCCTAACAACTAAAAGTTAAATGCCCACAAGAAAGGCACATAATACAATTTTTTGAGGGCAATTTCGTTTGTTCACCCCCCAAGCAGCTCCCTCCTACCACAAATCTATTTCACTCACAGCTTTTACCTGCAATGTCGCCACCAATTCTCCACTAACCAAATCTCAAGTCACCAATCTTTCTACCCTCTCCTTCCCCGTCTGACCTATCTATGTTTCTTCTCCTTCTTTCTTGAATCAATAGTTCAAACCTTCAGATCCCGTTCGTCCATCTCTAGATCAAGTTTTCTCAAGCTCGCCATGTCGAACCTAGTTTCCTTAGCTTAACCCCGCACCCCTTCTAGCGTCTTTGGCAGTGCTGAACCCCTCTCCACCTTCTCCACCAATTTCAGTCATCCAAAACTCTAATCCATCCAAATCGTATGCTATGGTGGTTGCTGGCAACAAAAATCCCAAACCCTCCCCTGAACAGTCCCACAAAAGAATCAAGTCCTTTCATGATTTAGGTCATTCGAGCTCAACTCCTATTATTGGCCTTAAACTGAATTTCATTTTTAAAGGAAGGTCTGCTATTAACTTCACTGCCAAGGAGACTAACTCTTTGGCGGCCATACTGGTCTTTCCTTTGCCTTGATGGGTAAATTTTTGAATGGTATCTTAGCCAAGGTATAACTCAACACGTGTTTTGAAAAAATTGGGTTTAAAGGTCAATTTTCGCTAGGTTATTTGGACAAGAAACATGCTCTAATTAAAAGGTTTGTAGAGTTTTCATCCTTTGTAGGGAAAACAGACGAAATTACCCTAAAAAAATTATGTCATGTGTGTTTCCCGTGGGGATTTAACATTCTGCTATTAGAGTTTTGGTGGTATTTAGTAATCTGGTCACCCATAAAATGGATTGGGTATAAAATTGGTTGGAAAAAAAAAGATTGTTTAAGAATTAAACAACAACCCTAAGTTCAAGTAGGAAAACGATCATTGTCCCTTATGAATAAAGGAAAATACCTAAAAGATCCATTCCAAATTTGTAAAAAGGAATCGGAGTACTTAATGAATGAATATTGCCATGTATTTGACATTTCTTACAAGACTGAACCAGAAGTAAGGAATTTTCTTCCATGGAAGGCCAAAAATATCTCATACGCATTACCTATTCAGGATATAAATGAGTATGGTATTCTAACTTCTTTAATAAATCAAAAGAAGAATCGAAATAGATATTCACCTTTCGTGTGAGAGATTGAGATTCAATGTGTGGTCGACAAATGCCTTCATGAATTTTTCGAAGGGTATAATTGCCTTCTTAAGATGTCACACACTTAAAAATTAGCCATGAAAATGCCCTTCTGTTTAATTGATCATTCACAATGACATATCTAGAAGATGTTGTCTTGATTTTTCTAACTTCATCTTTATCTTCGGGTAAAATCCCTTTATGAAGAATAAAGAAAACAAATGAATCCTTTGAAAATATAAACAAGTAAAAATATAATGATACTAAAGATGTATAATACCTATAGAAATATACTTCCAAATAGATATCATCCATGATTTAGGTACATCAATTGATATAAGCACAACAACATTTATTGATGTTTCTTTCAAAGGCTCAATCCAAAATCCATCAATATGTGTGCCTTTTTTCAACTTGGATAAGAAATCAGCTTCAGTATTATTCTTTTGGGGAATATGCTCAACAACCAAATATTTGAATCGAGTAATATATTAATTAGCCTTTGCCAAATACTTCACCATATTGCCTTCGCAAGCCTCATATTCACCATTTACATGCCCAGATAATAACTAAGAATCTATCTTCACCACAAGATTAGAAATATGAAGGATTTCTAAACTAGTTAAGAATGCCTCATATTCAGACTCATTATTGCTAATTTGAATTCATACTTCAAAGAATGAGCAAAACGAGTACCTTCAGGATTAATAAATACTAAACCTGCACCTTCAACTAAACTATCTGTGTATAAGATCCAACAATCCTTTGTATTACTAGATGTGTCAGTTGGAGGATATTGTTAGGTTCAGAGGAACAATGCATTCCAATACATAATCAGAAAAAACTTGACCTTTTATAGCTTTCCTAGGTAGATATACAATATTGAACTCTGAGAGTTCGATGGCCCATTTCATTAATCTACTAGCAATAGTGGGCTTGTGAAAAATTTTCATGATGTGAGAATTTGTCAACATATTAATAGTGTGAGCTTGAAAGTAGGGTGTGAGTTTTTGAGCTGAGATTAACAAAGTCAAAGCATGTCTTTCTAAAACAGAATATCTAACCTTAGGACCTTGGAAAACATGACTGATGTAATAGATTGGCTTCATACCTGAACCTCTTGCTGAACATAAGACTGAGCTTAATGTCATCGGTGAGATAGACAAATATAAGAACAAGGGTTCATCGACAGGGTGGGATACCAGAACGGCTGGAGAACCCAAAACCTCCTTTATTTTATTAAAAGTAGCATCATATTTAAAAGTCCAAATAAATTTTTTAGGATTGTGAATCACCTTGTAGAAAGGAAGTGATTTTTCACTAGACCTGGACAAAAATCTATTTAAAGTTGCAATCTTTCTAACCTATCTTCGTACTTCTTTCACAAAGGTAGGTGGCTTCATCTCCAATAAAGCTTTAATCTTCTTTGGGTTAGCTTCTATCCTCCTTCGAAAAACCATATAACCCAAAAACTTAGCAACCTCTACCCCGATGGAACAATTATTCGGATTAAGCTTCAATCCATATTGCATCATAGTCTTAAAAGATTCTTCCAAACCAACAAAGATATCTTCATGTGATCGGGATTTTATTAAAGTATCATCAACATATGCTTCCACATTTTGCTCCAATTTATATGCAAACATCCTGTTTGTCATTTCTTGAAAATTAGCCCAAGCATTTTTCAATCTAAACGGCATCATTTTGTAGCAAAAAAGACCATGTGGGGTGACAAAAGAAGTTTTGTCTTCATCTTCAATGGCCATCTAGATTTGATGATATCCTTTATGAGCATTCAAAAAGCACAACAAAGAAAATCTAGAAGTGGTATCCACCAACTAATCAATTTTGGGCATTGGACATGGCTTCCTGGGAATTGCCTTATTCAAAGAAGTGAAATCAACACACATTCTCCAAGAACCATCTAACTTTGGTACTACTACTGGACTTGAAACCTAAGTAGGAAATTGTACACGACGAATAATCCTAGCTGCTAGTAAATCTTTAGTTTCAATTGTAATTGCTTCATTTTTCACTGCTCCAAAAGGTCTTCTACTTTGCACAACCAATTTACATGATTTGAGAATACCTAATCGATGTTCCATAAAAGACCAGGGAATGTATCCCATCGCCATGGTAGACCAAGCAGAAATATTTTGATATTTTTCCAATAAATCAAGCAGTTGATGTTTTATTCTTATGGGCAAAGCTTTTCCCATAGAATTTTGCATTTGGGATGAGCAGCATGAAGTTGAAATTCTTCTAACTCTGTAGTTGGCTCAACCCGATCTTCATCCTCCTCACTGTTCGGGGAAACATTAGAGGATGCATGTACAGAATTTGCATTTGAAATGGCAGTATGATAGCAAGTTTGCACAGCCTAAATGTCACCTTTGACGGTGTAAAGTGTACCACCTGAAGGCACCATCAATAGGTTCTGAATTAATCTAAGGTCTCATTTGATTGAGTCCTAGGCGACCCCAAATGATATTATACCCTAAAGGTGAGTCCACCACAACAAACTCAAATAGTACAATTGGTTGATCAGGTCCCCATTAAACTTTCAAAGTCACAATTCCTAGAGCTAAAGTAGTTTCACCTGAAAAACCAACTAAGGTAATTCGATTAGACTTGATTAAAAATCATTAATACCCATTTTGGTAAAAGCTTCATAACACAAAATATTAGTTGAACTCCCGATATCAACCAGAATTCTTTTAACTAAACAATCATGAATAGTTAAAGAAATGACTGAAGGAATATCATCATTTATCACCTCTAAAAAAAAAAACCCTTTGTCATTTCTCTGGTTGACTAGTAATTCGAGAATGAGCTCCCGAAAACATATTAATAACACAAGGCGCTGGTTTATGTTTGAGAGGTATTACGCTTGTAGGGCCCTATTGTACATGATGAATGTATTGTTGCAACTTCCCTTGCTGTATGACATTTTCAATCTCTCAGGACAATTGATAACATTCATCAGTGTGATGACCCACCTCTTTATAATACATGAAATATCTATCCTGATGCCTCTTTTCAAGTGGAGTCTGAATTAGTTTTGGAGGAGACAAAATTCCAAAACTTTCAATTTGTTGCAAAATCATGGTCTTTGGAGCATTCAAAGGTGTGAAATTAAAGTTATTATTGCGAGGACCACAATTCAGGTGTGGTGGTTTTCTCTTACCACCATATGAAAGATGATCAAATCTATTTGGTTGGAAGGAATTAGACAGTTCAGGTGGAACAGAAGAACAAAAATATGACTTTGGAGGATGTGATGCTTTAGGCTTATAGTCGGAAGAAGTACGCGAAGAGGCTATGGAGGTACTACTAGTGAAAGACTTTTTATATCCCAAATTAAAATTATTTGAGGGCTTGTTGAATTTTGGTTTCTTTTCACCACGATTGTCATTATAACTCTTTGTAACTCTTGCATTTCATTTTGTCAAACCACGTTCTTGGAAAATAAGGGTAAAAAGTGTCATACCCTCCAACTTTAAAAAAATATGGTTTTTACCCTTCAAATTTAAAAGTTTCGATTTTTTCCCTCCAACTATTAAAACATACTAAAAATTGCCCTTCCGTCCATTTTGGGCTTTAAGTCCTAACAGAACCCACCCATGTGCCAGTGTGTAATCTTTAAAGGGTATTTTCATCCCTTCATCAAAACCCATCTTCTTTTCTTCTTTCGCTTTTCTTCACCTTCCCTTCCATTCTCTTTTACAAAATTTCAAAACCTAGAAAATTTCCACAGAAATGGAAAATCCAAAAAATGAACAATGTAGCAAAAATTGACAATAAAAAGACATAAAATTTTGTAAGAAATTTGTTCTAGAGACTTCAAAAGGAAAGTAACATCATGATGGCAATACAAATCCCAATTGCAAGATCTGTCAAAGCATTGATTTTTCTAGCCGATGAGGGAGTGGTCGATGGTGAAGAAGCACCTGGGAATGGAGGAATTGCAGGGGATTCAACAGTGGGCATCAGAGGAGAAATTGCAAGGCTGCTATCTGGAGACTTTGTGGGAGGTGCCGTAGGTTCCTTGTTAGGAACTGGAATTGGGGATTTGGATGGTGGGGATGGAATCGGAGGACCTACGGGAGATCTAGTGGGAGATGCAAGGGTGGAGGTCGAAAATGGCATTGGTGGAGGACCTACTGGAGCAGTGGCCGATGGTGGAGCGGATGCTCCGAGTGTGGTAATAACAACCTTCATTCGTTGAAAGAGAAAGAAGAAGAGAAGAAGGTGGAAGGAGATGGATTTTGATAAAGGGACGAAATGGGTAGGTTAAGTTAGGACTTGACATCCAAAATGGACGGAAGGGTAATTTTTAGTACATTTTGATAGTTGGAGGGTATCTAACACTTTTTACTTGGAAAATAAAGATTATTGACTTGAATTAGCTTTGAAACCTAATGCAACAATTTGGCACTAGTTTTTGGCATGTTTGCACATAGCTTCTCAGAGTGTTTATCCATCTTTAAACCATGACAAAAAGCTAGTATATAAATAACTTCATGACAATCGAAAACCATTCAGGCTTCAGCATTAAACCGAGTCCAATATTCATTCAATGTTTCTTCTTTTCATTGACGAATACTTAGAAGATGGGACTGTTGTTTCATTTGTAAAGAGCTCCCAACAAACTGACCAATGAAGAGCTCTTTCAACTTAGCATATGAGTAGATGAAATTATCAGGTAATGAAGAATACCAATCTAAAGCCTGGCCTCTCAATGTGATAGAAAAAGCAAGACAATACAATATGTCATCAAGGTCAAAAAAGTTTAACACAGCATTACACGTTTTCAAAATGCTTTCGAGGATCACTCGAACCATCAAACTTGTCAAATGAAGGCAATCTAAAATCCTTCGGAACCTTCTCGTGGCGAAGATGCAGTTGTAGCTACACAGATTCATTCATTGTGAGTGCGGGTGTTGTGTGCAACTTTGGAATAATATTCGCCAACTTTTTTTAAATTTTGTGAACTTTGTCTTCTTGGGGAGGTGGCTGAATGGACAACATTGCCATATACCCACCTAAAGGAGTATGTGGCATATAGATATTGCGAAACCTAATTATATTAGAGTAAAATGGGTGGAACATACGAAATAGCTCCCCTATTCACCATAGGTGGTTGAGGGGTGACAGATTGGACTTCATTTTCTTTAGCATTATGAAAAGATGCAATATGATGAGAAGATTCAACGGCCTCTCGAGATAGACGTGGTGAAGGAATAATAGTTTGTGCCACCAAATAAGCTTGAAATGCTTCATAATGATCAAGGGCCAATTTAACTTTTTCCACTTCAAAAATCATTGGAGGAGGAGAATCCTTAGAAGTTGGTTTTTGATTCTTTGAACAAGTTGGAATAGGAATTGACCCAGAATGCAAAGACTGCCTTGCATATGGATCAAGAGGGATGTATTGACTAGAAGTAATTGGTCTTGATGTATTCTTCAAAAACGCTGGGTCAATAAAAGGCAAAAGAGAAAGGTCTGTGGGATTTACCACTGGCACTTCCAGACGAGAAGAAGGGACCAAAATTTCTGGATTTTGAGCTTGCTTCGACGTTGAAGGAGCCTGAGAACCTTGTCTTGTCCTCATCTTAATTAAGAAATCAATGCCAAAACCACGATGGGTGCCAAGATGATGTAGTTAGCTTGTCTACAGAGCCTTCAGGATCTGCGAGACTTGAATTTCTCCTCTTTAACTCTCCTCTTTAAAGCTGTAGAGAGTAGAACATATCTTAAGAATGAGCCTTATTTTTCTATTTATAGTTATTTGTAATGAAGCACAAAGAAGAGAATTGTCAATTGTCTTGTATCCACTTTAAACATTATAATAATTAAATAAATTGCAAATTGGCTTTAATAAATATCGTAATAAAGTGTATACTATACACCAACAAAGAAAATCATAACCAAATGCTTGGGCCTTTGAGTATACATCAAATCCACGTGGCTAACAATTTTACAAAAGGATATCAGAATTAAATGTTTCATTTTAAATTGATCAATAGTTAAAAGAATATTTTTGACTTTTAAAAAATTACTAATTTATTCATCTCATTGATGTAATTAGTGATGAAAACATTATAAAAATGGATGTAAATCAATAAATATAGTAGATTGTTAATAAGATTTTATATTAAAAACTTATTTATTTCAAGAAATGAGATATTCAATTTTAAATAAACTAATATGAGAATACAAATATTCAATTTTGGACAGAAACAAGAACGAAGTTTTATAAAATAGTGAACCTGGTTAACTAATACAAGGCACTTTCCAGCCCAACCATTAATTTAAATTATTTAATTTATACACTTCAAAGTTCAAATAGATTGAAGGTTTATTGAATTCTCAATCAAATTGATTGAACAAACTATTCAAATCAGTTCGATTCTAAAAACGATGCTCCTAAAGAATTGTTTTACATTAATTATTAAAGTCGTCAAGAACATTATAAGATGAAGGTAAAAGATTAGGACTGCCAAATTCAATTGAAAATATTTCTAATACTCATCATTCTGAATGCTTTGTCATAAAGGATACAATAGATTTTCCTTATTTGTTTAATGAGGTAAGTCATATCCAGATGCCTAGTTTACCAAAGATTGAGGAAATAGAAAATATACCTCTGGAATTAGA
>JAOXNR010029714.1:0-23077 GCA_028571225.1 Parsonsia alboflavescens | reverse complement strand
TTTAAAGTTTATATTTATAATCAATTCCAAATAAAATTACACTAAACTAACAAGTTTCATAAAACTAAAATCCATCTCACATTGTTTAAAACATCAAGATCAATAACAATTAAACTGGAATATTCCATTTAAGTAGATCAGTAACAACTAAAAGCATCTTTCACTTCAAAAACCTTCAAGAAGCATCAAGCAAATCAGTAACAATTAAACTGGAATATTCCATTAAACATATCAGTAACAACCATCTTTCACTTCAAAAAACTTCACGAAGCATCAAGCAAATCAGTAACAATTAAACTGGAATATTCCATTAAACATATCAGTAACAACCAAAAGCATCTTTCACTTGAAAAAACTTCACGAAGCATCAAGAAGATCAATAACAAATTAACAATTAAACTGGAATATTCCATTAAACAAATCTGAAATAAAAACAATGCAGATCATGAATTACACTTATAATTGAACTAAACGGTCTGCATGCAGCAAGCTAGATGGAATAAATTGCAGACAGACCCAGAGAGTGCTATGTTTGAATTGAAACGAAAAAAGGCTGAAAATCACCAGCCCAGCTTGAAATGATGAAAGAATTTGCAGAAACAGTGCATGTTATGTTTGAGCTGAAACGAAAAAGCTGCAAGTTCAAACGATAAAACTCCACAGTCTCCGCTCCCTTTGATGTAGAATTCAACTGGTTGGATTCCAAAGAACAGAGTCACAGAGAAGCTTTCGATTCCAGCTCCTTTGGAAGGGTTCCAGAGTCATAGACACAAAGAGGCTTTCAGTTCCAACAACTCCTTCTGTTGGCTTCGCAGTAGCAGACTGGAAGAAGAAGAAGAAGAAGAAGAAGAGAGCTCTAGTCCTCTGGATCTTATTGTGGAGGCTGGACATTGGAGAGTCGAGATTCAAGACTGGAGGAAGAAGAAGAACAAGTTGGTGGGGTGGTGTTGAAAAGGAAAGAAAAACCGAGATTCTGATTCGAAATTAAAGGGTTTAATTGGGCCAGGTCACCGGGTTCCAATTGGGTCATTTAATTTTCAGCTGGAATTGGGGAAAATGGGTGAACTCGATCAACTCGGACAATTTTACCGATTTTATTGAGTTGACTCTCGAGTTGATCGATTTTACACATTTCTACCCCTAAACTCGTAAACTCATGTCAACTTGCGATTTTGACAACATTGGTTTTGTCTACTAACTTCATTTTTCTGAAGTACCAAATCACCTAGCCAAATAGGTGTAGTTTTACCTTCTTGTTTAAGTATGCGACTAACTGTCTTTTGTATAATGCTTTTTTAATCGATGTCTTATCTCTTGTATGTTCCAAGATATTGAGATTTTCGGCTAACTTTGAGTTGTTGGATATTCCAACCGCATTGAAGGGCTACCGATTTCTATTGGGACTAATGTATCTGTGCCGAAACGTAGGTGGAACAATGATTCCTTCGTTCTAGAATCCTTCATTGTCCAATATGACCATAACACATTGGGTAATTCATCTACCCAATTTGTTTTAGCTTGATCTAAACGTCTTTGAACAATGATTTGGTTAGTTACTTCTGTGATGACATCTTCATAGAATAAATATTTCACAGTTCTTGTTGTGGTTGATGCTAACGACTTAACTTCTACCCATTTTGTGAAGTGATCCACTGCAACTATTAAATATTCTTGGCCTCTCGATACCTTTGGGAATGGACCGACCAAATCCATGCCCCACTGATAGAAAGGAATGGGACTGCTCAAAAAGTGTAGTTCAGTCGGCACGTGATGTAAATTATCATGGATTTGGCACTTTCGACAAGACTTCACCAAATTTATTGCATCGGGTTTCATAGCTGGCCATAAATATCCAGCTCTCATTATTTTTCTTGTAAGGCTACAAGAACCGATGTATGCACTACAAATACCTTCATGAACTTCTCGAAGGATGTGGTTTCCTTCATCCACCGAAACACACTTAAGTAATGGCAAAGAGAATACTAGCCGATATAAGTGGTCTTTGACAAGGACGTACCGTGAAGCCTTTGTTTTTATATCTTTTGCTTCTATTGGATCTAGAGGCAATGTTCCATCCTGAATATATTGTATGAATGGTGTTATCCAACCTTTATCAACATTAATAATAAGAATATCTTCATTGTCAATGGATTTCTTATTCAAAGGTTTGATCCACGCACCATCTATGTGAACGCCTGCCATTATCTTGGATAAGATATCGGTCATTGTGTTGTTCTTTCTCGGAATGTGTTCTATCTTGATGTATTTGAAAATTTTGAAAAGCTTGAGTGATTCGACCATGTATTTTTTCATATTTTCTTTACGTGCTTCATATTCTCCATTCGTTTGTGCGGCAACTACCTGATTGTCAGTCCAAACCAATAAATTGTCAATATGTAAGGATTCGACTGCCCTTAGGCCAGCCAAAAGGGCTTTATATTCAGATTCGTTGTTGCTAAGTTGAAAGTTGTATTTCAAGGCATAAGGAAATTCAGTACCTTCAAGAGAGATCAGGACAAAGCCTGCCCCTCTATTCTTTTCAGCTATTGACCCATCTACATACAACTGCCAATAATTTTCCGAAATAAAATCCTGTGATATAGTAATGTTATCATCCGTTCAATCTGTTGTGTATTCTACTAAGAAATTGTCTAATACCTGCACTTTTACTACTTTGGGGCTAAATTAAATGTCGAACTCTGAGAATTCGATTTCCCATTTCATCAATCGGTCAGCCGTATCTAGATTGTGTAATATATTCCTGATAGGAGAGTTTGTCAGAACTTTAATCGTGTTAGACTGGAAATATGGCTTCAATTTCCTTGCGACCATAATATGGGATAGAATGTGTTTTTCTAAAGAAGAATATTGGGACTTGACTCCCTGTAAAATATGGCTTGTGTAGCTTGATGCGTGGTCCACGTTTGATGCATAAGATTGAGCTAATGGCTGAATCAGAAATGACCACGTATAAAAATAAAACTTCACCCAATGTAGGGGCCACTAATGTCGGTGGTGACCGCAAATGTATTTTTAATTGTTCAAAAGCATGTTGACATTCTTTATTCCAAATGAAAGGCTTAGAGTTTTTGAGTACCTAGTAAAAACTCATTACTTTCTTTCCTAATCTGGCCAAAAATCTATTGAGGGCAAAGACCCAGCTTGTGAACCCCTACAGTTCTTTCAGTTTTGATGGTGGCTTCATGTCCATTATTGCTTTGATTTTTGCTGAATTTACCTCAATACCACGATTTGAAATCATAAATCCCAAAAATTTCCTACTTCAATTTCAATGGAACATTTTTGTGGATTCAGCTTTAAACCATATTGTGCCATCGTTATAAATGATTTCTCCAAGTCAGCTAATATATCAGCCGATTTATTTGACTTTACTATGATAACATCAATGTAAGCTTCTATATTTCAGCTTATCTGAATAGCAAACATGCGGTTAATCATGTCTTGGAAGTCGGCTCTAGCATTCTTCAAGCTGAAAGGCATTCTCATGCAACAATATAGGCCTATCAGCGTGCGAAAGGAAGTTTTGTCCTCATGTTAGCTTGCCTTCTGAATCTGATGAAATCCCTTATGTACATCAAGGAAACAAAAAAGTGAGAACCTAGCTGTGGCATCCACCATCTGATCAATATATGGTAATGCAAACTGTTTCTTTGGTATTGCTTTATTCAGATTGGTAAAATCGATATGCACTCTCCATGCACCATTTGGTTTTGGCACAATCACTAGGTTAGACAACCAAGTGGGGAAGTCAACTCTTTGAATTATCCTTACTTGGAGCAATTCTTGTACTGCTTTTTTTTAAAGCTTCCTTCTTCTTTGGTGCCAAATATCTCTACCCTATATTACCGGCTTGGCTTAGGGGTTTATGGCCAGTTTGTATTCTGCAAAATCAAGAGGGATAGAGCCCATATCGTTGTTCCCCCATGCAAAAATTGTCTTGTGTTTCGCTAACAATTTTATTAGCTCCTTATTTATGTGGGAACTTGGACCGTCATTTCTAGATATTGTACTTCAATTTGGAACTCTTTTAACTCAGTAACCGGTCCCGTTCTATCTTCAATAACCGATACCTATGTATTGTCTATAGGTGCAGGAGCTTGAGATAAGTATGAGCTACCTGGGGTCTCCCTTTATGTAAAATGGTCTACCATCAACATACATGCTGATTATCCATACATACATACATACATTCATACATACATGCTGATAACATACATACATCCATCCAAGGTATCTACTTTTGCCTTGATCATGTTTTATCCCGACCTTCCTTAAATAATGTTACATGTCGTTGAAGAATCTACAATGATGAATATTGCATCTTTGGTTGTTACCTTGCCTGTTGGACACCATTAAAATGGTAGGCTGATAGTACTTGGCGCATATGTCATTGCCCTTGAGAAGCCGAACAGAGGGATTTGGAAAGCAATCAATTGTTTCATCTTTTAAGCCCATCTTCTGAAAAGCTTCATAATAGATGATGTTTACCGAACTGCTAGTGTGTATCAGCACTTTTTTCACCATACAATTTGCCATCATGAGAGATATTAAGACCAGATAATCGTCATGGACGATGGATCCCTTCAACTTCTTTTTGGGATGGATTTCATTGATCTCAAAAATCATGTCGATCACTTTTAGAATTTTTTGCTGAAGAGTTGGGATCCTTTTATTTTATTAGGATGCCATGGGTCCATGACAAATATTAACGAACTCCGCCAAATAACCTTTTTAGAATGCAGTCTTGATTTAGTTCTTTAGACAATAACAATCATCTTTAACATGGCTTGACTCTTTATGGTAGTTGCAATATTTATCCATACTGCATTTCTCCATGGGTACATTCATTGGCCTTGGGGATTGTAATATTCCCCAAATGTTCCACCTTTTGAAGAATGATCAACCGTGGTGTGTTCAGTGGTGTATATGTAGCAGGTTGTTTGCTTTTATCATGATTTCGATCATAAGGACGTTGCTGCCGAGAACTTGTTTATGCTAGTAGAATTGGGCCTCCATGCGCTAAAGAAATTGTTGCGGGTACAATTGGTGGAGGATAATGTGTATTGATTGACATTATAGTTGGTGTGGAATATGAAGGGTGATGGTAATTGTTTGTCGAATAAGAATGTTGGTTGTAAGATGGTGCTTTATTCGACTGTTGTGATGGCATCGACTGTCTGTATGTAGAAGTGCCATTGGAGGTACTTTGCTGTCTTGGGTTTAAAAGCGCTCCTTGATTGAAATCTTGTTCCCGTTGATCTATTGGAATATGCATCCACTCTATATCCTTGTGCCCGCATTTCTTTCTTGTAAGCTTCATCTCTTTTCTGGTTCACCTGATCACCTTTAATCCATTTGTAGACTCTATCAAGAAGCTCTTGGATGGTTTTTAGTTGCCAAATTGTCAGCTTGTAAGAATGTGGTCCTGGAGCTATTGCGTTACAGAAAGTTTCAATGTATGTTTGTTCTAAACAACTTTCAACTTTTGTTGACTCATCGTTAAACCGTCTCAAAAAGTTTGCCAAGCTTTCATTTGGATACTGCCGATGGTTGTGTAGATGAGTTGAAGCCTTCTTAAGGCATATCTTGCTCTGAGATTTTGCAGGAACATCTCACCCATCTATGTGAATGATGTGATGGATTTTTCTGGAATGGAAGAGTACCATTCCAAACCTTTTGCTGCTAAAGTATTTCCGAAGCATTTACATAACACCATATCATCGGCCTGACACATGGCCATTAATATCGTATATGCAGTCAAGTGCTCCTTTGGATCTATCGTTGCCCTATACTTATCCATCGAAGGTGGTTTGAAGTCTTTTGGAAACTTTGCCTTCTGGTACTCCTCACATAATGGATTTTTGGCCCGTACATTTTATTTGGATAGCGGCTTCTGATTCTTGGTCTGATCGATACTTGCTATTTGTTCCTTCAGATATTTTATATCTTTCTTTATTTATATATCTTGTTCTTGGGGTGGGTAGAAGAGAGTAATTATTAATCCTTGTGGATAATAATTTTGTTGCCCTGGATTATGAAAAACTGGTGGACTGACATGATAAGACGGGAGAGGTTCTTGACCTTGGGTTGTTCCACCACCGATGCAATATCTTGTGCTATTTTCATTTGTTAGCTGATAACATGTATCGGCTGTTGTCTACTCGGTGGTGGAGTATGTGTTTTTGTCACCTCAACGTCTTGCCTCTTTTGTTGTTTCTTTAGTCTTTCTCTTTTTTCAGACTCTTCTGAAAGCATATTTTTTCTTGCTTTTAGATTGAGGAATTCTTTCAATGCCTCTCTACGTTTGCAAAACTTGGCATATTCCTCAACCGCTTAATATCAATTTGATGAACTAATATCTTCGGAATCTTCTAACCCATTATCATGTTATTCAGGCTGTTTTGAATCTGACGGGAACTATTTAGAAGTCAGGGGCTTGCATCTTGAAGCTTGTTTCAGTATTGGGAGCGAAATACATTTTTCTGTTTCGACAATGTTTCTCCTCATAGATGTTGGATTATCGATGTTTTGGTTATTGATAGGTGAATCTCCTTGAGGATTCATGGGTGGGCTATTTGTGAGTTTCTCGTGAGCAAGAAGGAGAGATTTGCATATCGAACGGTGATTGCCAAATGACGTAGCCAAATTCAAAAAATAGGGTTGGGTCAAACTTCGACTAGATCAACAAGTAAGCCTTCAAGGATCTGGTAAAGAACAAAAGATCTCACAGGAGTTGATGTCTCCCAATATTCCGCTCCGATGCCAAAGTCAAACATACAGAGAAAAGTGTGATGCTGCGAAGCCAAGAAAAGAGAGAAAAGAGAGAAGATACATGTTTATCCTCATTGCGAACCTTTTTATAGACAGTAAAGCAATTTGTATTCAATCCATTGTAGGATTGGTATTGGTGACCTTGTTCTGTTGCAATTTGTAAATCCTTATTTTATTAAATATTTTACTAATAGGCATAAACTAAATAGGATTAGTGTATTTATACACTATAAATGTCTCCAAAAAATAAACAAATGCAAAGGGAATTTTAGTGTAATTGTATACTATATGCTTCTCCAATAAATAAATACAATGGGAATTTTAGTGTAATTGTATACTATAAGTATCTCCAAAAATTAAATAAATAACACATAGAAGGAATTAGTGTATTTATACACAAATATTTGATCTTGCAATCATAGTTATAAGTATTTTGTAGTGATTTTGTCAATATATTATTGGTATGAAGGGTTGTTTATGGAAGGTGTCACAGTAGGAAAAGAATAAAATGATTTTCTTTCATTGTCTTTTACTTTTATACATATGTGCATATATAAGAATAATGCTAGAGTTGTTTTCTTCTTAAAAGTATATATAGGTCATCCGTAAGCCTTTTTCCTTCCAAGATAAAATATACAAAATTGTTCTATCAAAGGCTGCAATTGTTTTCAACATGGTATTAGGACCAAGTTCGATCAATTGAACCTATTTCATCTTTTGAAAATGAAAGAATCCTACCACAAACTCAAGTATATAAAGAACCCAGAAATATGTGAGAATGGTTGCCTGTCTCTTTTCATTACTATGCTCAATATATATATATACAAATTATAGGGACGGTTAACACATGAATCGGGGAGATTTTGCAACACTACAAACATAAATCAACAAACAATCGCAAACAAAATATGTGGAGTTGCTACAATCTTCAATATTAATGACAATTAATGTGTGGAGCTGTTACAATCTACAGAACTAATGACAATCAATTATGATCAATTTTCGTAATATACCCCCGCAAACGAATGGGAGGAACAACCATTAATTTGGCCTTCGAGTGAAGAAATAGTTGCTTAGATAGAGGTTTAGTTAAAACATTAACAACTTGATTTGCAATAAGAATATATAACATGTGGAGGTGTTCTGACAGACTTGATCTCGAATAAAGTGAAAATCAAGTTTGAGATGCTTTGATGGTGAATGGAACACGGGATTGACTGCCAAATAGGTATAAAAAACATTATCACACCAAATCTTATTCATAATAAGAAGGGGTTGATGGAATTCTGGAAGAAAGCACTGTAGCCAGTAAACTTCTGATGTTGTTGTTCTAAAAGATCGATTTTCTAAGTCAATGCTAGATCAAGCTACTGTCTTTTGCTTTTTCGAACACCAGGAAATGAGATTTGGGCCATGAAAGACAGCATAAGCAGAGGTACTTTTCCTATCCAACTTGATACCACCCCAATCTCCATCAGAATTGGCAAAAAGAGAAGGAGAACGAGGAGTTATTAGAAGACCATGGTCCATAATACCTCTCAACTATTGAAGTATTCGTTTCACTGCTGGCCAATGACTGATAGATAGACAATGCATGAATTATGCTGTTTTGTTGACTGCCATCAAGACGAGTAACTGAAGAGTACCCACCACCTATCTAAATAAATGAGGATCTTCGAAATGTTTAAAAGAGTCATGAACGAATGTTGCTTGTGGAGTTGCAGGAGTGGAGACAGGAGCATATTCATGCATGTTTACACATTTCAAGAGGTCAAAAATATTCTTAGACTGTGAAAGTTGAAGTCTATTTGGCAACCAAGTTACCTCTACTCCTAGAAAATATGTGAGAGGTCCCAAATCCTTGAGGGCAACCAATAATCCAAGTTGTTGAATGAGAGATGTTGTGGAACCTGTCAAAATCAAATCATCAACATATACAAGGCAAGAAGCTGTTTGATTTCCTGATTTGCAGATGAAGAGAGAACTATCAGCTTGCACCCCTTGAATCCAATTTTCTGTAAAGCTAGCATTAAACAGAAATACCAAGTCCGTGGAGCTTGTTTCAATCCATGTAAAGACTTCTTTAATGAACAAATATGATTTGGGTATGTGGGATGCTTGAATCCTTGTGGTTATTCTATGAAAACAGGTTTCTCAAGTGTTCCATGCAAAAAAGCATTAGACACATCCAATTAATGAATAGGAGAATTAGAATTCACTACAATAGAGAGGATGAGCCAAACAGTAGTTGGTTTGATGGCAGGTTTGTAAGTCTCAACATAATCCACACTAAGACGTTGATGAAATCCTTCAGCCACGAGTCTAGCCTTGTATCAATTAACAGAACCATCAGGCTCGGTCTTAACTCTATAAACCCACTTGCAACCAATGACATTCGTCACTTGTTCCCTTTGCACCAAATCCCAAGTTCCATTTTGCCATTAGAGCATCAAACTCTTCAGACATCGCTTTTCTGCACATTTGTTGTTTGGCTGCCTCTTGATATGTGGATGGCGACATTAGAGTAGAAGAGGTAAGAAGCGCCTTAGGTTTTGAGTTGCCCGTTGTGGATCTAGTGGCCATAGGATGTTGGTTTTAAGTGGCTAGAGAATTTTGTGGTTAGTTTCGGTCAATAGGGGTAACAAGGATATGAATTGGAGGTGGTGGAGAACGCACTGTTGCAATAGGATGGTCATGTGTTGTAACATGCTATGTAGCAGTAACTGTAAGTTGTTGTGGAGTAGGCAAGGTATTTGGTACTATTGTGGGAGTAGTCTTCTGACTAGGCTGGCCAAGAGAAAAGATAGGAAAGGATGGAGGTGGTGGACAAAAAATGGAAGGCTGCCCATCACTTTCTTTGAAAGGAAAAACTTGTTCCATGAAACAAAACACGGCATTAGTAGAAAATTTTATTGGTGGATAAAGGCAAACATTTATAACCTTTATGAAGAATGCTATAGCCAAGGAACACACATTTAGTTGAGAGTGGCTCAAGTTTATTTCTTGTGTAAGAACGAAGCCAATGATAGCAACAACAACCAAAGACAAGAAGAAGGTTATATTCCAGACTACGTTGAAAAATAACTTGATAAGGGGATTTGTGGTTACGCTTTGGAGTAGGTAAATGATTTATGGTGTAAAATGTAGTAGCAAATGCATTATCCTAAATTTTGGGTGGTACTGATGATTGGTGTAACAAGGCTCGAGCCAATTTCAGCAATGTGACAGTGTTTGCATTTTGCTTAACCATTTTCGATTGGGTGCATGTGGGCATGAGCTTCTTTGGATGATGACATGTTCAACTAGGTGAATTCCCCACCACCCTCCCCCGCTCGCACCCAATCTGACTGAAATTGTTCGATGGATTTACCAAAAAAAAAAATTTCAACTGTAGCCCGAAATTTATCAAAACAATTGAAAATATCTGATTTGTATCGAAGAAAGTATATCCATATTTATTTCATGTTGTGATAAAAACAAGATAACATAGTACAAGAAACCATCACAGGAAGCAATTGGAGTAGGACTCCATAAATCAGAACAAATGAGCCCCAGTGGTTCCTTAGCACAATGATCAGAATCTTGAAAAGGTAATTTATGTGACTTGCTGACTCAACATATTTCACATAAGGATTCTTTTTCTCATGTCATTGAAGTTGATAAGTTATTTAGAGACAAGACTTTATTGGTAGTTTTGGAGCAAGCATGGCCTAATCTAGCATGCAAGTGGACAAGTAAATAGAATGACTACTATGAGAAACTGGAGAGGCCTCCAAGTGATAGAGACCATCTTTAATATATCCCGATGAAGTGACTGCTGCATGTTGAGATCCTTGATCGCCAAAAAGGTGGGAAAGAATTCAAGAGAAACATCATTAAAATTGGTAAACTGGCGAATAGATAAGAGATTAGAATTAGATTGAGAAACATGAAGAATATTATTTAATAAGAAATTTCGAGAGTGAAGAGAAATATTTTTAGAACCAACATGAGAAATGGGTAAGCTTTTACCCTTTGTGAGAGCCACTTCATTAGTGCCAGAATATTCTGAATGAATGTTTAATTATAATTATAAAAATTACACATAATGCTTCATTTGTGGGTTATAAATTCTGTTCAATCACTATATGACACTTTTCAGCTAACCAAGGCAACTGCCTTTCTTTTAATATAGTAAGATTTGCAAATATCAACAACAATAAATCATGAGTTAAAATTTATTTTTAATAACACAAAATTTTACATAAGTATTATTTTTAAAATTTTCAAAAAATAAAATAAAATAGGATGGATAATGAATAAATTTTTTATTTTATATGTTTGGATAATAGGAAGCGGTTATAGTTTAGGTTTTCGACAAATGGCAAATGGAGGAATTGACGTGTTACCTTCTATATAAAATTATTAATATAATATAATATTGATTGATATTAAGTATTAAAGGATAAAACATTGAAAGACTCAATGAATTCTCAAAAACATAAAAAACAGAATCATGGTACAAAAGTCATTGAATTAATATTCAATATAATTTGCAAATATCAATAACAATTCATGATTTAAAAGATATTTTTAGAAATTTTTTAAAAATAAAAAAATTTTATGCATAAGTAATTAAGTATTCTTTATTTATTATTATTTTTTAAAATATTAATTTGGATGGACAATGTATGCAGATGAACTTTTTTTTCTCGAATAAATTTTTTATTTTTATATAGTTGCAATATGTCAAATTTAATAAATAATAGAGTAAAATGAAATAAAAATTTCTTCAATAGACCATGACTAACCATTAAAATATTTTTTCAATAAAATAATAATACATAAATGGAAAACAAAAGATGATTCAAAATGGTTTTTTTTTTTATAAAAAAAAAAACTCTTTGTATATTTAACCATTTATTTTTATAAATTATAAAATTTTTGAACTTTATTGGTTATTCAAAGTTAGTCTTAAAAATAAACACTCTTAATATTTTTATTACCTTATTTCTTTAAATATGTCAAACAACCATTGGATGTCATAGATTATGTCCAGTAAACAAAAATAAAAGACTTTTTTTCATTAATATAAAAAATTCTTTAAAATCAATTCAAAGGGCAATGGTTTTAGCTCACTAACAATGAAAACGTATAAAAAAAAACTCATTTTGAACATTACCCATGTACCACTCACATGCCAAATTTTAGGGGTATTTTAATCCTTTGAATTTTTCCTCTCTTTTTTTCCCTCTTAGCTTCCTTCAGAGTTCTATTTTCTCAAAGGCAACAGCCAAATCCACTCCGAGTTGGTCCGCCTGCCAACTCCCAGATCAGATTTGGAATTTCTATGATTTCCTTTCTTCTTTTTTTTTAATAATAAATAAAACAATTTATAAATCCAATACAATTTCCACACCTCTTTAATTAACAGAAAATTTCTAAGAAAGAAAAAAGGAAATAAAACAATAAAACTACAGTTCCTTATGCCCGCACTACGAGAGAAGGAGTAGATCCGGTGGAGAAGAGGAGGAAAAAAAAAAAAGAAAAATTCATAGGATCAAAAGGGCCCTTTTTATACTTTTTCATTATTGGAAGATTAAAAACCAAATAAGGGGCATTCGAAAATAATTACCCTACTTCAAAATTCATCAGCCTTTATTAATTTTTTAAAGTATGCAAAATTATCTAGTATTTAAATGTATAGTTGAATGGATTTTTGGTATACTATAATATACTAAAATCATGTTTTTCCCAGAATTGGCAACGATATTAAATTGTAAAGTAGTATGGCTGCATGAACTGATTGCCACTTAATACTCTTTTTGGTTCCTTTTTTGATTGAACCATTGTTCTAACTGACTGGACCCATGTTTGTTACTGCCAGCCAAAGGCAAAGGAAAATAATAAAATCTGAAAAAAAAAAAAAAAAAGGGAAAAAGAATAAGAAGAAGAAGAAATTCAACAACAGTGTAACGATTTTGGGACGATGATCGAACGATCAGATTCAGATCCACAATTGACCCTTTGCGTTTTCTCTTGCTGATTTGATTCGTTTCGAAGGCTTCCAAATTAGCAATCATCTCGCAAAGATGCATCCGGAAAGTAACCATCATAACATCAACCTTACCATCGAACCTCCACGGAAATGATCTCACGATTTTCATCACCATCTCTGTATCAGACCACAGTTTCCCCAATTTATAAGCCCGATCTGCAAGGTCTCCAGCTCTCGAACTAAAACTTACAAAATCTTCATCTTCAGCCATGCATAAATCATCAAATTGAATCCTCAATTGTTCCAATTTGAGTGACCTAACGTTATTGTTACCTTTGTATACGTTCTCCAAAATCTCCCAGGCCTCTTTCGCGTTTTAGCAGGCAGATATTTTGTATACACGCCCATCCGAGCCTTCCAGAGTCGATAATGAGTCCCATCGAACAAGGGTCGCCTGTGTTGATCGCACGAGATTTATCCTTCACATTCATGAAATTAAGCTCCGTATATATACAAGTGGTATTAGTTTCTTATAATTCTTCACACTCATGAAATTAAGCTCTGTATATATACAAGTAGTATTAGTTTGTTTATAAGAAGGAGACCTCTCTAGTTTTTGTAATTTACTAGAACTCCTCTTTGAAACATGTTGAAGGCTGGCGGCTTTAATATGATATATCCTTATCAAATCAAATTAAATTTGATTAATCGGGATTTGGTTTGATTTGAGTTGTGTCCCGATATCCGCTCCTTGCAATGTTCGTCGCAAGAATATGTAATAAGGTTCATTTACGCACCTCAACATTTCTTCTATCTAGAAAGATTTTGATAGGATTCAAACTTGAAACATGCGTCACTTCACACATCAAAATGTTCTTAAAAGAATAGATATTAATCTGCGTGAATTTCAATTTGAACTAGTTGAAGCCCCACACTCGATAATATTATTTATATGTTAAATTTTAGTTTTTTTAATTAAAATTTGTTATATTTATAATATTTACTTTAATATTATTTTACGATGGTTAAAAAAACTTGAATAGGAAATCTTTACTTATTTGATAAGTTTTGATTAATTTAACCTTTTTTATATTAGTTTGATAAATTTACTTGTGATAACCTAGAAGTTTGATTCCTCGTTTTGGGACTTGCAAAATATAATTAATAAAAAAATATTATGTACATATTTTATGTGTATTCATTTAATAGACCATTTTTCTTTTTAATGAATTCATTGGTAAATAAAATTAAAATCTTATTTAGGTATCACTATTATTAGTAGGCCTATCAATATGGGCCAGTCCAGCCCATCCCGCCCCAACCCACATAAACTCATTATAAATGAGCCTCAATCCACATAAATCTTAACCTTTTAAATTTTAAAAGGATCATATATCATAGCCCATGCCAATCTCCTTATATCCATGGGTCCCATATTTTTTTAAAATATTTTTAATCTATTAATTAATATTTTTAAATTGCAAATATAAAATATATACTATACAATTATCTTAAAAAAAATTAAAAACTATCAATAATAAAATTACATTCATATCATACAAATTATATCAAGAAAAATTCCTCAATATTCAACATATGTCAAAGTCCATATTCCATCAAAGTAATACAAGAATTCAAATTCAAGTTTCTAAGTTCAAATTCAATAAGACTCCATGTCTTCAAATTTAACTAATATAAGAATTCAAGTTCAAGTAGTAAATTTCTAAATTCAAGTTTAACAAAACTTAATGGATTACAAATTTCTCAATCAAGATTCAAGATCTTCAAGAATTGTAGCATATGAATCTTTTGTTGAAAGCAATGAAACCACAAGGTTAGAATCATCAACGCCATCTACAAAAAAAAGAAAAGAACAAAACAATTAATTCAATATAAATTTAAAAGAATAAAGATTAAAGATTAAAGATATTGAACTTATACCATCAGGAGCTAGAGTAAATCCATGGAGCCATTCTTTGTGCAAACAAGCATTTGGACATGCTCATGAAGAGGAAAACTCCTATACTTAGTGAGAACATGTCCACCAATATTAAATGCAGATTCTGATCCCACGGTAGTAATAGGAATGCTCAACATATCTATCTCTTGCCATGATAGAAAGGTTAGGAAAACGGGCTACGTTGTCCTTCTAATATTAAGAACATCTATAGACCAAAAGGTTTCATGATTAAGCTTGGGCTCCCCTAAATAAATATATAATTCAGATTTTTCAATAGCAGAGATTGGTTGAGGTCTCAAGATAAACTCCTACAATAGATTAAATACACAAAAAGGAAAGACAGTAGTCAAATATAAATAAGAAGTAATAATAAAAATTAGATAAAAAGAACCAAACTTACTTCAAATGGCATTTCAGCTACATCTTGATTATCTCTTCTCCTTTGCATTGTCTTAGAAACATCAGGTGACAAATGACTTGATGAAGATGCTTCACTTGTACGAACATATTCTTGAAAAAGTTTTTTCAAATTACTCATCAATGTTTCCGTCTTTTCATCACAAGAAAATTGATCAATCTTCTCATAGCAAAAATTCACAAAGTCAATCTTGAATCCTGGATCAAGAATAGCTCCAAATGCAAGTATTTGATTGCAATCTCCCCAATACTTATAAAATTTTGAACTCATTTATGAAGCCATTGATCTAACAGTTTCATCCTCACTATTCAAATATGCAAAAATCATAACTTCAATTTTCCAAACTTACAAGAAGAACAAGTTAGGAGTGGAATAAGAAGTACCTGACATCAAATTTGTAATCTCATAAAAGGGTTTCAAAACATTACAAATTATCTTTCCCCTTCTTGATTCCTATTCACTTGGACAATATTTACAACCTCTATCAACAATGTGAAGTGCTTCAAAAACTTTCTCATATTTAATAGCATGTGCAAGCATCAAGTATGTTGAATTCTACCTGGTTGCCACATCTAACTTCAACCCAACACTCACGTCAAACCCAACTTGTTGAACACATTCTTTTAACTTTTTCATTCTTCCATCTGATCCCTTTACATATTTCACAGTCTTTCTAATTTTCAATGAAGCATCATCAACCACTTTCAAACCTTCTTTGACAATGAGATTTAAAACATGTGCACAACAATATACATGAAAAAAATTCACCATTACATACCAAACCATTATGCAAGCAAATATGACTATTCAGAATATTTTGCATACAATCATTAGCAGAAGCATTATCCAAGGTCATAGAGAAAACTTTTTTCTCAATTCCCCAACCTTTCAAACTGTTAAAGATAGTAGAAGCCAATTCTTCAACAGTACATGGAGGAGGCATACAAGAAAAATTAAGTATCTTGCTGCATAATTTCCAATTATCATCCACAAAGTGAGTAGTCAAACAAATATAACCCTCAGAAGTAAAAGCTGTCCACAATTCAAAAGGCAAACAAATCATATTTGAGATTTTAGCCATCAATTGTTTAAGGTTTTCCTTCTCTTTAATATGAATTTTATGGACATCAGAAACAACTGTATTTCTAGAAATAACTGTAGCAGCTGGATTTAATGATTTAGCCCAAGCTCCAACCAAATCATATTCAACAAAAGAGAAAGGCAAATCATACTTAATGATTGCTCGAGCAAGTATATCACGTGACAACTCAGGATCATATTTAGATGCCCTTACTTTTCCTTCATGATCAAGAGGCATTTGAAGTGGATTTGAAGACTTCATATTAATATGTTTACAATTTTTTACATGACGTCGTAAATAAGAAGTCCCATAATTTCTGCTAGATGATTCACCAACCTTAAACTCTTCCCCACAACTATTACAAGCTGCTCTCTCAATCCCATCATTTTTTTTACCCACTCTCTTCAAATAATTCCATACGTATGAAGTTTCTATTCTTGCCCTTTTAGAACTATAATATCTCATATCTACTTATTCAAGCATGGTCATGCATTTCATAAATAATTCTAGACATCTCTCTCTTGCTATGTAAGAGGGACAAATCCTATCTTGATTATTCCACATTCCATTGCATATATTAGGGCATACTTAATACATGCCTTTATTGTCCACTTAGTTAAGAGTGATGCCTGGAAATATCAAATTATGCAATCTTTCATGCAAAAATCGTTTATGACCTCAAGTCAAAAGATCAAACATAATTATCATGACGAAATTACTCATGACACTCATATAACGACCCATGAAGTGATTTCATGGCTACTCAATCCAGTACACAATAATCTACAGGTACTTAGGTGATGATTTGATATTTTATTCTCAATAACACTTGACTAGGGACATTTTAAGAATAAAAATAAACTATTCTAAGGATATTACATAATTTACTAAATAAAAAGCAAATATTCAAGAAAATTATAAAACGATACACATAGCATCATGATACAAAATTATGCCATTAAAGTAAATTATCAAATGGTTTTTAGGCATATCTAACATTGGGACACATTATTCATGTTTGGTATATTTATTAGGTCTTGTTATTTTTGTGAGTATATTTTTCTGAGAAAAACATTGTTCATAAATGCTAAAGGGATTATTTTGCATTTGGGTTATTTGTTTGTGGAATGAAGTTTTATAGGTTGTTTATAGTATGCTATGGCGATTTATGAAATCCATGAACTTCGGTGGTGACAACCAAGGTTATGTGAGTTTAGAAGATGTATATGGACTAATTATAATCATTATATGAGTTGTTTAAATGTGGAATGAACTTGTCTGGGCTGTTTACAGTTTTCAAGAAAATGTATATGGACTGTTTATATTTATTGTATAGGTTGTTTAAGTGTGGAAAAAACTTGCCTGGGTTGTTAATTGTTTTTGTATTATGTGAGTTTGGAAGATGTGTATTCATTGTATGGGTTGTTTAGGTGTGGAATGAATGTGTTTATGTTGTTTATGGTTTTCATATTACGGGTTGTTTTGACAAGCATGCCCAAGACCTTTCAAATTACAGCCAAATGAAAGGAATAGTACAGATGATGGTCAATCCTCAGCCAACACTATTAGCATCTCAACAATGCACCGAGATCAGAAAACTTGCTCAATATAAAACTTTGTTACTCGCTTGATATCAATAAATGAGTCTGGTAGATGATTAGCAAGTTTTCTACAAGAGATATATTTTCTGAACTTCATGTTCAATTTGATTAGTATGAGGATCAAAATCAGCCAAGGAGGAAATGCTCCAACTGATCTTATGAACTTGGTTTTCTAGTTGCTTTTTGAATTCTACCCCTCATGTTGGGAACACTACAAATTGACAATCAGCAATCAAGCAGTGAATTGGTCTTCTGTCATAAGCTCAAGATATTTAATTATTGATAGATACCCATAACTAACATATATTCTCAATCTCCTTTGTGGGCCCATTTTGGTTAGTTGTGGTGGATCAATAGGTACTTGCTTCTGATTCATAAGCAAGAACCATCTGTTTGGGAGACTCTCAAGAGACTACCAGTGGAGTGCAATTTTATTAATGTTGCTGCATGAAACCCCCATGCTGTATCATTAGGTTTTGTTCTCAATAATAATGTCTGACCAATGATTTAGATACGTTTAATCAAAGATTTTGCAAAACCATTTTGAGTGTAATTTGGACAAGTAATCCCTTTAATGCCACATTATGCTTAGATAATAGGCAAAACTAGGACTATCCACTGGATGCGTCAATTAATAAAATATATAAATGGTTCACTTGATGGTTGTAATGGTCCACAAATAGCATCCTGGATTCTTTGCAAGAATAAAAGGGAAACCTTTGCAAAAATAATTAATTTCAATGTTAATTTATTTTAGAATGATTAGATATTTTAAAATATATCATTTTTCAAAATGATAATGGAGATGTAAAAATAGGAAAAGAAAAAATTATTTTTGATGATGTAACAAATGAGTTGGAAAATAAGTTGAAAGGTTGAATCCACTTTAGACGTCCTAGAAAGGAGAACAATTGGACGAGAGTGTTGCTTAAGAGGAAGGTGTCTTAAAATGAGGTTGTGGCATGTGGGACCTCCAATAGGCATAGTGGTATACAAAATGCTATATCTAAAGGTTACAACATTTTTCGGGATCAAAAAAGATATCAACATGGTACTGAAGAAGTTCGAGAATGTAGTTTTGTTTGTAGTAAGAAATAATTTCATGAGAATGGTAATCTTTATGAAGTGAAGAAGACAGAACGACTATGCACAGGAATTGGTTGTAAAACGCATATTATTTTTAAAGTATAAAATGTGTTGTGGGTTATTAGTCATTTCTTTGATAAACATAATCATGATCTTGCTCTACCAAATCAGACATTTATTGAGGTCAAGAAGGAAAATGACTAATAATAACAATGTTTTGATTGACTCCATGATTGATGCTAGTATTGGACCAAAACTTGATCATATATGACGAAAGAGTTGGGTGGAGTAATAAAATGTTAGATATCTTACACAAGATGTTTCTAATTACGTACAAAGTCGACGAGCAAGATTGATTGAAGTTAGAGATACTCAAAGTCCTATAAATTCTTTTAAACAAAGACAAGCAGAAAATCCAACATTTTTTTATAGCATGCAATTGGATGATCAAAGTAGGTTAACAAATATTTTTTGGAGAGATGAAACCTCAAAATTTGACTACGAGTTCTTTTGGGATATTTTGGTATTTGATACTACATATCATACCAATAAGTACAACATGATTTGTGCTCCTTTTTGTTGGTGTTAATCACCATTGGAAAACTACATTTTTTGGTTGTGCAATGATGTCAGGGGATATTTTGGTATTTGATACTACATATCATACCAATAAGTACAACATGATTTGTGCTCCTTTTTGTTGGTGTTAATCACCATTGGAAAACTACATTGTTTGGTTGTGCAATGATGTCAGGTGAAAGCATCACTTCATTTGGTTGGGTGTTTGAATCCATTCTTCAAGCAATGGGAAACAAGCATTCAGAAATAATTTTTACTGATCAAGATCATGCAATAGCAAGTGCAATAAAGACGGTATTTCCTAACACGTGCCATTATTTGTGTGAATGGCATATATTCAAGAATGCTGCTCAAAAAATTAAACATATTTATGGAAAACCTGATTTTCGAAAAATATTTCATCATTGTTTTAATGAATGTGACACTAAGATGGAGTTTGAAGAAACATGGAACTCTATGACTGAAAAATATGATGCTTCAGAAAATCAATGGCTCAAAAAACTCTATGATCTTCGATCAAAGTGGTGTCCTGCTTTCAATATTGAGTTTTTCTTAGCAAATATAAAGTTCACACAAAGAAGTGAGAGTACAAATAATGTTTTTAACCAAATGACATGCAAGACATTGACTCTCACTGAATTTTTTCAACATTGAAAAGAATGCATGAGACTAAAAGGATTAATCATTTTCGTGGTGCTCAGGGATTCCTTTAATATAAATACCTATTGAAATTTTGAAACACGCAGCTGATATTTACACTTATAAGATGTTCAATATGTTTCAAAATGAATCAAAGAAATGTAGCGGAGAAAATTGTTGAGTACAAGAATGATGGGCTTGTTGATTGCTTTAAACTGAATAAGGAAGGTTCGCAAAGGTATCATGCTGTTTTATTTGATTCTTTTAGTAGCACAATTTCATGCAGTTGCAAAAATTTGAAAGGTTAGGAATCTTGTGTTCTCATGCATTAAGGGTGTTAAATATCAAAGGCGACGTCAATAAGATTCCTTTACAATATATTCGAAAGAGGTGGACAAAAAATGCAAAGGATGGGAGAATTGTTGATTAACCAAATGAGAACTTGGACAAAGCTTCAACTTTTTCAGCTACAATTAGTTTTAGTAGGCTAATAAGGAAGGCAAGTTACATCATGAATATGGCCACATTTGATCAAGAGACTATTAAGATTGCTGATGAACTTATGGATAAGTTGATTGGGAATATTAGAAACTATAAATCAAGTTCGAATATTATAAGTAAAGATGACGATACCCTGCAATGCAATCGAAGCAAGACTCCAAGCAATAATGATTTCGCAATAATGAATCCTTCTCGGGTGTTAGCAAAAGAAGAAACAAATGCTAGAATAAAAAGTAATCTTGAAAAGAGCACGAAAAGAAGAAAAGCATCTTGCACACGACAACTGGCTTTGATACCAATGGGGTTCAAGCACTTACTCTAGACACGGCTCATGAGTACTTCTCTTTCCCTTAGATGCCCTCCCTGGCTAAGCAGGTATTTCTCTATTTCCTCTAACTCGCCACTCAAGGGATGGTACTTGCTTTTACTACTATGGCTGTTATAGATCACCTATAACTGGCAGGACTCATAGACTCTTTTAGGAATTCAAAAAGATTTCGGGAGAGAGATCAAAAGGCTTAGAGTACCATTGAAGGGAAACCACTCATCATGTTATTGCTCGGAAAATATTTACAGTAGACACTATACAAGACTTCAGTAGACACTCTAAAAAGATAAAACTCAAACTTGGAAAACCCTGATAACCGAAACTACTATGCAAGCTTGAACTATCAACCTATTCTGTCCTAACTTTTTACTTGCCTGCCATTTTATAGAATAATGGCTGACTTACTTCTTTGTTAGGACCAACTATATCACTTAGTACAATACAACACGAAGTGAAACCCTAAA
This sequence comes from Parsonsia alboflavescens, assembly GCA_028571225.1. NCBI lineage: Eukaryota > Viridiplantae > Streptophyta > Magnoliopsida > Gentianales > Apocynaceae > Parsonsia > Parsonsia alboflavescens. The sequence goes on along the minus strand of JAOXNR010029714.1, from coordinate 1,651 downwards.
TGGACACGTAAAGTAAAACAATACTACAAGACAACATAGACTAATAGAAACTTGAAACCATTGCTGGCAAAATGGCTGATGATGTCGAATCTGCAAAGCTGTGGTGGCTTCAAAATTATTCATGAAGGACACCTAGAAAACTATACAAAACAAAGCTGGAAAACATATTGCTTCAGTCCGAAAATGGTGTTGTTCCTTGGGGTGACTTGGCTGGGTAATCTTGCATGTTGGACAGCCACATTTCTAGCTTGAAGGTTGGGGACACAAAAATAAACTTATAACAAAACAAAGGCTGAGCTGGAGAAGAATGTGCAGCTCCTTAGTCTGGAACGTACTGTTGAAGACATGGTTGAAACATTCATGACCTGGCTGCTTGCTTCTTGCGTGAGGGACAGCTCTTTATTTTTCTGAACAACCTGGACAAACCTTAGGACAAAACTAAATGCTTGAACAGGCTGAATAAAACAAAACATTTCAATAGTAGAAAATTCCTTTGGCAGAAAATTTCTGTAGGTAGGAACTTCATGTTTGATATGCTTGCTTCCTTGGCCGGTTTTTGCCACTTGAAAGTTGAACAAAAAGCTGAGATAAAGATACTAAGAAACAGTAGATAACCCATGTGATCTTCGGCTGAAAGGAATAACCAAGATTCTAAAAATTCTGCTCAATGTGAACCCATGAAATGCAGAAAATTCAGAGGCAAAATGGAAACCCTTTTGTGGCCGAAACTTATTGTATGATGTTGTTGAGTTTTTCTTTTTCTTCTTACACATACATGTGGCTGATTCCGAACTGTAGCTATAGATTAAAACTCCATGGTTGAGACATGTGACGTTGAGGATGCTAAAATAACCTTAGGATTTCTTGATGTTGAAGTTGTTGAAGGACATGGCTGTCGTGTTTCTTCTTGACAAAAGACTCTGGAACAAGGGACACCATTGATAAGCATCCAGAAATGGAACTTTCCAGTGTGCGGGGTATCCATCCCAAATAAATTGTTTATCGGGTTGGCTTTCTTGCTCAAAGATGACTGCATAATCGGTGCTTGGTGGTTCCAGAGGAATATTTTTGGACTTTAAGTGGGCAAAAAGCTCATCACAATCTAAACTCATAAATGGTTGGGATAAGGATTCTCTGGATAGGGTCCATTTGTTGATCCATGGGGAAATCATTGGCCTGTAGTAGATTCGTTGAAATTCTCTATGCCTTGCCATAAGATTGTCTAAGTGTACAATGTACACTTGATGTATCTTTGTTGGACTGTCGGGAAGATTTTGGCAGCAATCATCATACCACTCTTGAGATGACTGAAAGAGCATAAGATAACGCCATAGCAATGTGTTACCAAAGTGGTCAAGATTAGCAAAGAAAATTTTGAAACTGTGAACCTCAATCTCTATGCGATAGTAGTAAAGGATTGCTAGAGTCCATAGATACCGAAACCTGTCTTCGGAAATAAACTATGCCAGAGGAAAGATTGCAATGTTACTGAAGGATTGGTTTGGATCAAAGGACACATCACGGAAATGGTGTTGTTCTTTGTTGAGAATCCCACATCGGGTTTGTGTAAGGGTCTATTGTAGTATATAAGGTCTTGGACAATCCTCCCCCCTTGAGCTAGCTTTTGGGGTTGAGTTAGGCCCAAGCCCAT